>JAURVB010013607.1:0-162880 GCA_033002965.1 Piper betle | reverse complement strand
CTGGTATAAGATAGGATCCTATTCCCATTCTACCTCTGCTAGCACTACTACATCCCCTACTCACATCTAACTGGGCAAGCAATCTGATATCATGATAACAATCCATATATGGCATGTCAGCTCAACTAAGGTCAATGTCACATATTTCTAATCAAGTCTTGAATACACTATTATCCAAACAACTTAAGAAGAAAAATATGCATGTAAAGAAAATATACAAAAACATACCTGCCAGCTGGACTCGAAGCAGTCTTTGCACACACATCACCTATAAAAGTATCATACATCTTAATCGGCCGAGAGTGGCTCTGATACCAATTCTGTAACACCCCAAATCCGGTTCACGCTTGTGAACCGAACCGGCATGTTACAGGCCCCGGTTAGGTCGGCTAACTCGAACCTAACTCGTGCGGATCTAATCTCGACGTCTTAAGATGTAGATACGACTTGTCATGCATGGATAAATGCATAAAACCCAACATGATACTACATGGATGACATGCAACCTAAATTTCACATCATTACAATTACGATAAAAATTCTGAAATAAAACAGACAGGGTCTCCTCTAAAAGTGCAATTATGGGCCCACCCTGTCAAAATAATATATATATATATATATATATATATATATACACACACACATGCATCCATGATTTCATTCACACAAAATCTAACATATTATGAATTCATTCTGAAGCTGGGGTTTCAACCCACCACACTTCTGCTGCGCATCTCTGATCATGTTCACATTCTATCATGTCTCATGCATTTGAACATGTCATTCACAATATAATAACATAACAACACAATATTAAACTTTCAGAAATCTAACATGTGTGTATGTGTACAAGACCTCATTGCTCCTCCGTCCAAGCTGGCTCCTCCAACTCGTGATTATTACCTATATATAGTATAAAAATAACTGTAACAAGTTTTACTAGTCCAGAAAATAAAATAACTATAACAAGCTGGCTATGAGAGCAAACTTTCATATGAAAGAAAATATTATATACTCCACGTGAACACTCTGAAGGGCACTACTAAGGAGCCACTGGGCTGCAGACCCTGTAGCAGCCTGAACTTACTGATCTGCTGCTGGTACTGTGCCGCTCTCGGCACTTCTTTTTCAGTACTTCTCGTGAAACTTTATCCTAAGCCCTCTCCTTACCTCCATGTTTCTCCTGGCCTTGAGCACGAAGGCCGAGTACTCTCAGGCAGTCGCCTTTAATACCCTTTGAACCACAAGTCCGAACATGCGTTGTACTAAACAGTACCCATAAACCTCCACGTTCCCTGGGTGTGAGGAACTCAAACGCGGAGTTGTCAGAATCCCTCGAGAATGGAACAGTCCGCTGGCACTAATCCAGAGCCCACTTTGACTGTCTCGTCTCATTGAAAACGCGAAAATTACATATATATATAAGGCTGGGTAGGGATTTATATAATAGGCCTGAAGGCAACTTGTGGTGGATTTGTTTTCGAAATCATCCTCGAGGGATCTCATCCTCGAGGGGTTATTAATCCGAAAATCTGTTCGGCTAGATGGCTTGAGTTAAGTACGATCCAACAAAACGCCACTTAACCCGTCCTGCAAATGATAAGATAAACATACAATAGAATGACGTAAAATATAGTCGAGTCCTAAACGGACCTGGTAGAAGCTCCAAGCGTGTCATCGCGCCTAGGCGACAAGCTCCTACTCTGTACCTACACATCAAAACTAAATACTAACGCCCGCTAACTAAATGATGCATCAAATTTATTAAACATCAATCACAATCAATAATCATAAATATGAAAATAATTCTAACTCATCCTATTCCTACCAATTTTATTGTATTTTTCCTAAGTTACATTACTCGATTAGCATGCTCAACTTGATCTACCTCATTAGATCACTCCCTATTCATTCTCAATTAATTGCATCAAGCAATCATCACTACACTCATACTCATACATTTATCATGACAATTATTCAATTCTAGCATGTTATACTAACAATCATAATCAATTTTAAATAACTCAATCGAAGGTAATTATACCTCACGTAGTCGGCAATCGGCGACGGCTAGGGTTCTGTCGCGTGTCTCGGAGCTCAAATTCGTCTCTCATCGGCGTCCGAAGTTCGAACGGGCTCGACTGGGTGAGCCCGCGGAAAATCCGGTGAATTCCTGTGAATTCTAGAAATTCCGAGTTTTCCAACAGTTTTCGGCGGTTTTCCGGCGATAGTTGCCGGTGGCGTCTACTGGCCAGAAAGTGGTCGTGTTGGGTACCCTTGAAATCGGCTTGGCGAGCCCGACTCATCTACGAGGTCGAAGTGGCCAACGGAGGTGGCGGCTCGCCGGAAAATGCATAAAACTGAGCCCGCGGTGATGGTGGCTAGATCCGGCCGGCCACGGCGGCGACGGCCTCCGCTCCGGTCAGGAAGGGTCACTGGGTGGTCGAGGGTGCTGAGGCAACCACCTGATCGTGGTGGCAATGGTCGCCGGCGGCAGAATCGGCGACGCGACTGCAATGTAGCCGCGGCACTAGGCGAGGCGATTCCGGCATCACGGCGGCTTGGCAGCGGTCGGGGCTGGTCGGGGCGGCACGGCAACGCCGTGGCGGAGCTAGGGGCGATGATCGGCTGCCGGGCGGGCGTCCACGGCAGCGGCGGCGGCATGCGTAGTGGCGGCGCGCGGCAAAGGGTTTGGGGAATAAGAAAGGAAAGGTCGGGGGTGTGTGTGGTGGCAAACTCGTAAATATTACTTGACTCGTCTCCGACTCGACTTAAAATAGTATTTAAGTCGTAAAAAAATTCCAAAAAAATTTGGGAAAAATCCCACAAAATCAAACAACACAAAAAAAATCATAATGATATACTCTTGAACTATCAACCCACCCAAATGCCCGTAACGCGTCCTAACGTAGTAAACGACCTAAAACTAATTCTACGATCTATTATATATCATAATAAAAAAATAAACTGCATACTCTCATATATTCTGATAATTCATTTTTTTCTGTTGTGTTCATGACATTATCATTATATACTTGGGTGCACATGACCTTCATGGCTCACACACGAGACCGGCGTCGGCTCAGTATACGTGTTCTAAAACTGACTCGACTCAAAAATAACAGTCAAACCGACTGGTTCTGAATATAAAACCCTGACTCAAATCGTGGGTTTTACATGTTGGGTCGACTGATCTACATGCATGTGTTCGCCATAGAGAGTGTAAACATGAAAACAAGGCTAGACTATTTTCTGGCTTTCGGGTAGGTCCTACAGTATATGGACGTCTAGTCTAAGTCCAATTAGAGACCGGAAACATCTAATAATCATAGACTTCTTCCTTCACCACTTTGAAGAAATTGCATGGAAGCAACAATATTGGCTCCCTTCCTAACAAAGGTTTGGTTACACTCCTTGCCTGGAAATCTCCACCCTTTGCCCGCTACGATGGGAATCCATGAATTGACTCCCCTAAGACTCATTCAACAGCGTCCAACATCAACTAGAAAAAAAAACATTAATGTTCAAAGAATGAACTAAAAAGAACCATAGGTACCACTCAGTTTGTCTCAACAAGCAAGTCTCATGACTTCATTACTAATTAAAACGCGTCTACTCAGTATGGGAAGTAGTTGAGATGGCCACAATATATATGGAACTCAATTAACAAAGCTTGCTTCTAAAACAGATTTTAATTATAAATGAGAAAGAAAACAAAAACACTCAGAATTAAAAAAACCAAAGATAAACTCTTAGCTTCCCAAACATTTAATACTCTACTTTCTCCTCCATCCAGTATCAAATATAAACGTTTGGCATAAAAACATATATATACAGTGAACTGCTTTAAAAAATTCATTTAACGTGCAACACACAATGCAGAATAACGTAAGGCTATATATAATCGATCGGATTGCTCTCCTCATCAGGTGGAAATATTAGAGATTCTTCATTTCTAGATTACCCTTGGAGAGAATTAAAAGAGGGAAATATCATCACAAAAGTTTCCCATTGTCATGTTTCTGGGCGGTACATCGAGTATGGTGCTTTTTTTGTGGGGGGGAATTGAGAGAATTAGACTAGACGTTCTTGTGGGCATTGGTGTATAACGTGAGATGGTCCAAGTGGTCTGCTGTTGAACTCCCACTGTTTGGCTATGACAAAAGCCCGGTCTCTGCCTCTCCATGCAAAGCTTCTACTCGTTTTCCACAGTCAAACATTTTTGCTCTTTCCTTTTGATCTCTTTATCTTCAAATCTTCCCATAAAATGTCAAACCTTTCTCTTTTCTCGGTACCCTTTCCTTCCCAGTGCTTCCTTGCCTTGTTTTTCTTCTACCATCTCTGCAGTATAAATGGTTTGCTAATCCCATCAGCAACAAGTGCATTAATTATTTGTTCACAAGCCAAAGTCTGTAAATTTAAAATGGAGAGGAAAGGAGACGGTCATGAGCAGAAGAGGCTGGTTGAAATGCTGGTGAGAGGCAGAGATGCTGCTAAGCAGTTCCAGCTCCAACTCCAACTGGGGCAAGCTGCTTCACAGGAGTTGAAGGAGCACCTTGTTGAAACCATTCTTAGTGCCTTCACCAATGTTTTCTCCATTCTTAAGCACTCCAACGCGACGTCGCAGCAGCCGCCCACGGCTTTGTCTAACTCTCCTCGCTCGCTTAGCAGTAGTCCGAAGAGCAACAACTCTATGGTGGCATTCCGAGACCTAGGACAAGTCGACATGGCCGCCAAGAAAAGGTACTTAGCTACCAATTATCCCTTCTCCTAAAAGCTCAAGAAATTAAAGAGAAATGTTTAACTATTTACCTCAACACTCTTCCACAAATAATTGTTACATTAGGTCATTAATACAACAAACAAATTAACATAGTCAATTTGTTTTGATTGGTGAAGTTCATGTGAAATGATATGCCTGTATATTACCATGCTAATGTAATAGGAAGATGCTGCCGAGATGGACAGAACAGGTACGTGTTAGCAGTGAAGGGCAGCTACAAGACGGGTATAAATGGAGGAAGTATGGTCAAAAGGATGTCCTAGGATCTAAGTTCCCCAGGTTTGTATGTCTTTCTAGAAATTAAAATTATTTCATTTTCTGTTGGTCTCTGTTGAACAAAGTAACAAATCAAGAGTATGCTTGACATGGAATGTGGAAGCTTTGATGAGAAAGTCATAGATGTTTAAGCTCAAAAGATAGGTAATAATAATACGCATAGTTTGTTAAGTTTGTCTGGTCAAAATTATTAACAGTTCTGGTACTTCTCAGTGGTGCCAAACATGAAAGGACAAATAGAGGATGGTGAAATTCATTCGTGTGCTACATGCTTTCTTCATCTTCCTTATCACAGATCCGTACGACTATTATCCGTGTGCATCTTACACAATTTATATTTGCAGATCCTACTACAGATGTACACACAAGAGCCAAGGTTGCCAAGCCACAAAGCAAGTGCAAAGGTCGGCCAATGATCCGAGCATCTTTGAAGTCATCTACCTAGGAACTCACATATGCCCACGTCTTCCCACCACTACCGCCACCGCGGCCGATGACCATCTGGACGGGCAGCCGCAGTTGGAAACCAACTTCCAGATGGGGCTCAAGGTGAAGACACAAGAGCTTGACAACCCAAAGCCTAGTTCCCCTCCTCACTCTCCTCGCTTCTCGTTGCCTCCTCCGATGGAGACAATGTCCACCAACGGCACTGCCTTTTCGGCTTCTCCGGCAATACAAACTCCTGTCATTGGCACCACCTCGTCCTTTGACTCTCCTGCCACCTCCGAGTCTAACTACCTGGGCGCGTGTCCAGTCAGCTGGCCAGAGCCAGGTTCAGTACATGAGCCTGCCAACGCATTCTCTGGGCCACATTCAGCAACCAATCCTGGGATGGCGAATTTGGAATTTACGGAAAACTCCATCGATCACATTGAACCCAACAGTTTTCCCTTTACTTTCTTTTTCTCATAAATTTGCAGGTTAAAGATGATGAAATTGTTTCACAATAAGGCTCAACATGCACATCTACGTCCAGGCAAGCAAGTTGCCTAATTTTAAAAAAATGGTTTTTCATACCTATCAACCCGTGCAAGATTATTATGCAAACCCTACATATTCAGGTTTTTTTTTTGTGAGAATACAACAATCGAAGGGACAACAATTTTAACCCCTTCCAGTACTTCAGAATGAAACCCTGATGAGAACTACAAAAGGGCTGATTCACATAGGTTAGCAGCCACAAGAATTGCGTCTCAATGAACTCGAATGGTAGATATACTACACCATGGAGGCTCGAATATTTAATCGCTTTCAAGAGTTGCTTTTTCCTGCCGTACGCCATTTAAGTTAGCCAGCCACAACCTAACTGTATTGTCACCTTCCTACACTAGCTAAAGTCATGCCCCTCGCATCCCAATCCACCTGCCACACCTCATAAAAGCCAGAACTCAGTGTTGTTGAATATACAAAGATGATTAGAATTTGTTGTGTTCCCTGCGACAAAATTTAAAGGTAATACCAAAAAGTTCACGTCTTAAACAACAAAAATGGAACTGAAGTTCATGATTCAAACAAGTGTGCGTATGATGGGTTAATTGGTACAGACTATCTTAAGGTAGCATCCAGCTTGCGATTTCTATAGAGCATTTAAATATCACATTTTAGAAAATAAAGGCATAAACCATCAGTAACCAGCAAAGGAATATACCTCGCCGTTATGCTCAGAAAGTGAAGCAGCTTTATCAACCGAGACTTGGCCATCCCCATCAGAGTTCAACTCTGGATGCCATATTGTGATACCCTTACAAGTTGCCACAGCCACAATTTCATATGGCCTAAAGGTGGAAAAACTTTATAAACATACATTCACAGAAAAGTGATTCAGCAGCCGAGTATCCAATCACAGCTTTAGCATATCCCAAAGGCTAAGGGTTTTTTTAGCACTGTTTATTACTTCAGTTCTAAACAAGCAAAGAGTACATTACTTTTGCACAAAAGAAATGTCTACTTCATTGCCATCAGGTACACCTAACTTATCACAGCTGAGGGTAAATAGGGCATATGAAGTTTGTATAAAAAATTGATAGTTGCCGAATCTAAATCCGTGAAACTTATTTGACCACATTAAACTTTATGATTGTAAGCATCCATAGAAACCACAGCAAGGTCAACTGTAAAAAGAAAATGACAAGGAGAAGAAAACATCCAACAACTCTCCACTAAAGTGAGGGGCAAGCTCGTGTCATAATATATAGAATATAAAGAGAACCTAAACTAGCCAAAAAATAACATAATAAGATACAATAAAATACACAATGGCATTACTCATCTTTTACCCACTAGCAGCACAAAGCAGGTTTCTATAGTACCTGCCAATATTGGGAGCCCATGACAAAGCATACACAGGATCCCCTTTGTCTTCTGGCAGACCTAGCTCTGCAATTGGCAACCACTGTTGATGAGCCTCATCAAACTCCCAAATCTGTTATTATTTAAGCATCTAAGGCACTTGTATTGTGAAAGCCAAATCAATATTCAGCAATCTGAATCCGTCAAAGAATTAAAAGCTGAATGCACGAAGACATCTAGCTCCAAAATAGTTTTGTACAAAGGATACACTTATTAGTTGGCACTGCTTATGTATGTGGCACATCAAAACCCACAGCATGCCTAAGACAATACCGTATAATTCATTCTCCATAATGTCAGGTGATTAGTTTTTAACTATAGGCCAGGGTGAGCTTACTGATTGAATTGAAAATATCAATGAAACTGCAAAATATACCTATCTGAAACATATAATTCTTTCACATCAAGGATTTGATGTAAGAAATAATGTCACCAAATTGTGCCAATATGGAATTGCAGTAGACAGTTTCTTTTTTGTGCAATATGTTAAAGTTCAAAGTTCAGAAGCTATAAAGATGACAACTCCCACTTTTCCATTTGCGAGTAAATCACTAGCAAGTAAGAGATAATTCAGCCTCATAATTAAAACATGACTAGCTGTAAAAATTAAGTATTAATTAAGTCCAGGCTAGTTCACCCTACAAGAATTAAAAGAAGCCGTTTCTGAATGGTATCCCAAAGCAAAACTTGATGTTGGGTTATCACCTCTTTGTGGGTTCCATGCAATTGAAGCTGATGAGCATGCAGGCTTTTGTAGGCGGGATATTGGATCAAGTACATTTTGAAATTCCGCCAGCAAAAAATATTGAAGGCTAATTTTGTTGACGGCAGAGCTGTTAATCATGACATATCTTAAATATAACTACATGGAGCTCAGCTCCAACTAGTTGGTTTTCAGTGATTGATGTTTGAAGAAGAGATTGCCGATATCATCAAATAACTATCAAGAATAGATAGGTATGAACCACCAAACTGATATACCCGAAGCTGCCACTTGCTGAGATCTAAAGGATCTAAGAGCTCATACACCTTCACAAGTCCATCCGAATATGCTGTAACCTGTGCAAAGAATTACATTTAGTTTCAGCTAATATTTTTTCACAAAAACCTTTTTATTACAAGAGACACTGAAGAAAATTCACATGCCAAAGCACTGCGCCAGGTTTCAAATTTATGCCAATAATACTTTCAATCATATGCACCTCAAAATAAGAACAATACTTTCTTGTGAAAGGTTTTGAGCTCAGCTCTAAATCAAGCACCATTTTGCATAGAGCAAGTGTACCAAAATTATGCCACGATGTGGTAGCTTTTTATCTTGGATTAAAAACCCCATTTTACGTTATTTTACGGCGCAAATCAGTATTGAATGAGATTTTACAAATCATAATACTTGATCGTTACCAAACAGCCAAACTTCCTAAGATACACAGCTCTCATGGCTTTAGGATATCTACCCAAACTTCACTATCTCAAAGACTTCAAGAGATTAAAAAAATACCACTTTCAGGTTCGCCGCAGACGCACCAAACTGGAGATCAAGTGCCCGAAACCCTTCCTCAAAATGCTTGCACAGAACCCACTTCAAAGGCTCAGAATCTGCAGAAATACAAAGAAATCAAGCAGCAATGAGCGAACTCAATTACCATCACCACCAAGCACGCACCTTCCTGAACTTCCTCCTACAACGACACCGAGCCATCAGCACAAACACAGGCCAGTGCATCACCATGCTCCGGAGGAACCCAAACAACTTTCAACACAACGCCATCAGATCCTCCTTCACGAACCTAAACCATACAAATCCACAGTTTTTCAGGCACGAAAGATCCACGAACTTCGAGGACGGAGAACAACATCCGGCGAACCTTCCAATAGAAAGTGCGGCAAAGAGGGAGCCGGGGCCGACGACATCGAACACCGCGGCGGAACCGTCGGATTAACCGGCGGCGAGGCGGTGGTCGGAGTAGTTCCAGGCGGGGCAGGCGCCGACGGCGCCGGTTAGCAGCGTCTTCTCCATTTTCCCGGCTTTTTTGCTTTTTGTTAGCAGGGGTTGTTTAGAAGAGGGGAGCTTCGTGGGCCTCGTGGGCTTTGTAAATTGGTATTGGGCCATTGACATTAGGGTTGGCGACCGCGGGTTGGGGTGCAGATAGCTCGATCGAGATCATGCCCCTCGATGCCTGGCTCAACTTTGTTCAGGGTAAAAATTCGGCCCGAATCAAGCAAGGACGAACATGAGCACATTTATATTTGGCTCGACTTAACTCTAAGCTTGATAATTTATATCGTATACAATAATTTGCATATTTTTATATAGGTATTTATATAAAATATATATATATATAAAGATAAATATAATCATATTGTGACAATGGTTTTACGTGAAAATATAAGAATTTTTGTTTCCAAATAAAGTGTTTAAAAATCTTTTTACTTTTATTGTGTTTCTGCCTCTTCATCACGAAATATTAATTTTGGCCAACAAGACTCCTCTCACCAAAAAAATTTAAATACTCACGCTCTATCCCACCTAAAAAATATGTCCTAGTCTCTGCTTTGTATGGTCCTCTCCGCCCTTTATGACACAAAGGATCTGTTTAGGATTATAGTTGTAAAAATTAAAATTGGACGTTGAATTGAATTAAAATGAACATGATGCGACATCTTGCTTAGTTTATCTAGAAGGCGAAGTAAGGTTTTGTTTGGATCAGGTTGGAGTCGAATTTAGCTGTAACTAAGCTAATAAAATAATCAACGTTTGATTTAATTGAATTTTGAGTCGACCTCTAGTCAGCTTAATTTGTAGTTGTATAATCGTATACAAAAAGTTTACGTTAACCTTCTGTAAATAAGCGGGTTTATAACAGGAGTTCGATGTCATGTTTTGTGGCCTCTCTGAAATTGTGTTAGGCCGCAGGTATAGAGACGGTGACCAGGGGGCATGGATTGGGGCACTTGAGTTTTGTTTGGTTTAAGCAGGACTTGCATGTTTTTCGAGCTACTGCTATCGGTACAACTTCGAGTTTGAAGCAGCTTAATATCTATTCTTATCTTATCTTTACATAATTTACACAATTATTCTGAAGAATCTGAACACAATGGCATCTTGCGCATATGACCCTTCATTGGAGGGAGATTTTACAAGGGAAAGCTTCATGGCCTCTTTGGTGGGCTGTGTAAAAATCTACCATCGTTAGAATTAAGAATGCAAAGGGTATTCATGGAGCCAATCAGGCCGTGATTGGTTTAAATTTGGTTTATTTATCATTAGCTTCTAGAACTTGCTTTATTTATTGGATTTCTAATCCAGCTCGACAAGTCTAATTCATATTAATATATTTAATATAATATATTTGATAAAAAAATATTATGCCGGAAAGGCTGTCTTTCCAGAGGGGGAGCTCCACTCTCTTAATTTGTTGGGCCTTGTTGTAAACTTCTAACTAGGATCTGTCAACCGGAGTACGGACGCGCAGAGGTACAGTCATGTCAGTTGTCGGCTAGACGTGTTGCTCATATGTAGACATTGACGTCGGATCGATTAGAACCGGAATATTTATAATTTTGGTTTTGTGTTTATTCAACTTGAGTCAAAATTAATTAAATCAAACCATCTGTGCTTTTTAGGAACGAGTCTTTAAAAATTTACAAAATAAAAAAACATTGAACACATTAAAACGATCATATTTAGGGTCCATGCCCCAATATTCATACCGCCAATACCTTTTTGAGAACAGGTGAAAAAATGTAGGTACACACATACAAATAGTTATTTACAAAATATCATGTTAACTATTCTTTTAAAATTATTATATAAAAATCCTTGTAGAAAGATAGTTGTTTGCAATTTATCTTGTTTTAAAATTTTATTTTTAAAAGTATAATATTTTAGTCATAATAGAATTAGGATAATAACATGAATAGATATACCAATATCACAAAGATAGAATAAAATTTTGTATTTGTAAGAATCAATCAAATTTAAAAATAGTATGAAAAGATGCGGTGATATTAATCTAAATAAATACTTGATTTGTACAAAATTTCTACAATTTCGTAAATATAAACAAAATCTCAATAAATTGTGAGAGTGACACCTAGTAAAACTGGAGTATATTTTTATCATATTAAATTGACAGATACAAGTCCCTTAATTAGCGACCTCTCTAAAATTGATCCACCTTGTTTGATTTAAAATTGTCAACTCAATTTAAAAAATAACTGATATATATATATATATAAACACACGTGTTGTCCTTTATTCTGCTTTTTACAAAGCAGTTGTCCTCTGTAGTGTTTGCTCAGTCTATCTCCAAACTCCCACACGTGATACCCTTTTTCTACAAGATTTGTCAATCCTTGTTCATAACTTATATCACTCATCATTTTCTTCTAAGAATGCCCGTATAACATTCACTGTAAAAATAGAGCATCACTGTCACGTATTACTGGGAGCCCCTTCTAGAAGAGCAACGGTAGGCATTAGTGAACGAATAAGTAGTATTTATTGGGTTAATTTTATATTAGTTTCGAGGGTCATTTATAACTTAAATATAAGTTAATAAAATATTTTATTACTTGAGTTAATTTTTAGATTAAAAGAGACATACAAAACCTATTAAGTCTTTTTAGGGACCTATAAAGCCTAATAGTGGCATAAGAGCCTTTATAGTTTTGATATTGCCTCAATTTGCTTTATGATTTGTTAGCCAACCCGAATTTAGTGTTATCTTAATTTGCCTCATAGTTTATCAACCAGCTGAATTGAAGTCTTCTTACACTTCAATATAATATGTAGACTTAACATGTGACGAGGAGAATAATTCAAATAGTATATTGTAGAAGAGAGAAAATTATTAGGTTAATCTCATATCAATTTTAAGTGTAATTAGTGACTTATATATAGCTTTATGAAAAACCTTATTTTTTGCATTAATTTTTAAATTAAGAGAAATTTATAAATTAAGAAAAGTTTATGAAACTTATTTAAAATTACTTTTCTTAGCCCAACAATGTTAATTATGAAAAATAATTGAGCAATAAATTAAAAGTTAGACAGCACAAGTGGCATACGTTTATTTATGTATCCCAACAAAATGAATTGTCAACACTTTGATCAAAGCTAGGCCAAGTGTGGGCTGCCACCAGTAATGTAGTTCATGGAACTGTGTTCGAGCCCACAAGGCCATGAAAGTCAACAAAGCCTTTCAATGGCTTCAACTTTAACCTGCACCAAGTAGACGCCTATCCACTACAAACCAATTGCAGATGTAAGGTTTTTTCGCTAGAATGATAGAGTAATGGTTGCACAAAATAGGATAGTTAGTTTCTTTACCTTCTCCATATTTATATAAAATTGTTATAATCAATAACCTTTTGCACATATTTAACATTATCCACATCCTGAAAGCTGCAGCCACTTAACTTACCCAATCAATTACAAATGATATCTTAGTTTGAATCAATTGAAAATCAATGATCAACCTGTTGTGAGCAGAGAAGGTACGTGATCTTCAAAATTTCATGATAGCTTCTATTTCATGTAGTCAATATTGCTCAATTATTGCTTCTTATCAGGATTCACGTTTTACAGGTTTTGTAATCAAAGGCCTTTTCAGTACTTCAGCTTTTCCACTCGAGCTCAAAATCGTTCACTCCTCTGCTGCATGCATAAAATATTAACAGATGTATATAATAGATTAATCATCATGTATGTGTTGAAGTTGTATGTTGCTTAATTATTACGATATAAGTCCGCATCTAACATATTTCATATATATATATAGTATATGGGCTTTGATTTAGTATTAGATTTAGTGATTCATTAGCATGTATTAGGACTTTCTACTCATCATGATCTGTGTAATCCATATATGGAGTGGTCAATAGACGAAAAATATATTCCTCAACAGCAACCTGTAGCAAGTTTCTTGAAAAATAAAATGGTGGGAACATGAATTTGCAGACATCAAAGATGAAAGAGGGGATCGACGACTCAATTGGGGTACTTCAACAGAAAAGAAAATTACCACAAAATTTGTCAAAAAGGAAAAAAAAGGGTAACAAAACCAGGGCCAAGATGTTTCTTTTGCAACATGAAAGTTGCTTTTAGTGCTTCCCCACTTGGCTCAATATGTCACACTATCGAAGGCGGTGAGCCGTCAACCCTTCAGTTGGATTGCTATATAGTTTCTGTTATGATTTTCTTTTATTTTATTTTCAAAGCATGGTTCTTGTTATGTTGAATATTGCTTTCACGAGCAAAATTGACAATGGCAAGAGTGACCGATAGTAATTATAAGGAGTGGTGTTCTTAAGCCCTCATCACCAAAGTAGCCACCGTATTGGTGAACCAAGAATTAGATAGGAGGAAGCCTGTCTATCTATATATAATTATAAATAGACTAAAATTCACTTACACCTGCCTCATTTTGCACACAGTGTCAGTTACACCTCCTATTTTAAAAAATAATCATTTGCACTCCCCCTCCTTTTAAAAAAACCACTTATATTCCCTTAGTTCTTATACTATTAGTAAGTAGTTAAATATTAATTACATGGTCAATGTTAGACAATATTTTAATTTGATGATGTGACAAATTTAGACATGTCATCAAGAAAAAATATATTTCAATATTATTTTCTCAACTAATTATTATTATATTGATTAAATATTAATGTTAATAAGTTATTAAATATTAATGATTTTGAAAAAAACGAGGACCACATTTTAATTGGATAACATGACAAACTAGAACATGTCATCAAAGAATAATACACTTTAAAATCATTTTTCTAAAAATAAATATCACTTACACCTTTGAACATGTGTTCAGATTTATCACATCATTAAATTAAAATTTGATCCAACTTTAGTTACATCATCAATTTTTAATTATTTATAAATAATTTTTTTTATTAATACAATAATAGGTTAGAAAAATAATGCTAAAATATATTTTCTTTGATGGCGTGTTCAAGTTTTTTTTATATTATCAAGTTAAAATATAATTTACATCATCGATATTTAACCACTTATTTATCAGTGCTAGGATCTACAAAGTGTAAGTAGTCATTTTTTTAAGAAAGAGGGTATAAGTGATCATTTTTTTTAAAGTACGAGGTGTAAGTAATACTTTTATTAAAATCATAGGTATAAGTAATTTAAAAATTTTTAATATGGTGTCACCATGTATCATTTGACTATTTTATAATATTATCCTTTATTTTCTATTTATAAAAATATTAATTTCTTAACAATTTTTTAATTAGGATCTACCATATGTTTCCATAAATATAAATTAAATTACAAATTTACTCTTTTATCATCACAATTAGGAGTAGAAAATCTAAATCATCCAAAATCAAACCTTATTTTGAGTTTAATAATTTTTAAGTAAGGAGATTTATAAAATTAATAAATTGATGAATAATTACTACATAATAATAATAGTATATTAATATTTTAAAAATATATTATACATATATGTACAACTCTAATAAATAAATATTTACTATATGACAAATCAAATAATAGAAATAAATATTAAAGAAAAGTATATTATATTCTAAGTCCATTTAAATTTATGTTAAAACCTAAATCAGTTAAAAACAATCAAATTCAAGAATAATAAATAACTAAAAATCATATCATGTCGTGTATCGCGCGGGCAAGCAACCAGTGACATATATATTTGCCCCTAACTTGGCTATAATTTTACTTTGCGAAAACTTTGGCTATGTTTTTAATTGTTTTTTATTCTCTTTCCTAATAGTTATTATAAGCCTCAAATGGGTAAACTGTCTAAAATATCTGATCTCGGCAGGCTTACCCTCCTCGTTTGGGGAATCTTCTCCTTAGTGAGAGATCTCAAATTTAAATCTTGCCGTTTGGGAGTGCTGAATCTGGTGTTGTCCCGGGTGGCTCTTACTATGACTGACATGATCAACTAAATCAATTCATTTGCCATTTAAAAAATAATCAAAGCAAAAAAATTTTAAAAAACGTTTAGGATTTAACACACTCAAATATTCAATACTTCAAAGTTCTTAGTCGGGAAACAATCATCCTATGGAAGAAATTGTTTATAGAGGTAGATTGACAATGTTATTTTATTTTAAGTGGCAACAGATGTTGCCAGTTGGTTTTTTAAACTTTTACACCATTAACAATGCTTTTAGTCGTTTCTTAAATTCAGTCTTGGAACTAATGATATTGCGATCAAATTATCAGAAGGAATCTTCAACCAATACGATGATTTTGATGACAATGAGTAATATTTTGCTTTGTTTCTAAAGATATATATATGTGAGAAAAATTTTCCAGCAACATGAGCTATCCGATTACAAGGATGGCTTAGCTCAAAGCAGTAAAAAGCCTTAGCGTTAACCCCTTCCTATCCTCGCCGGCAACGGCGGCAACTTTGGCGACCGTAGGAAGGCAGCGACAGGGGTAGGGAGGCGGCGACAGGGGCAGGGAGGCAGCGACGGTGGCAGGGAGGCAGGGAGGCGGCAATGGGGCATGGAGGTGGCGATGGGGCATGGAGGCAGTGATGGGGTGGCAAAGAGGCTGCAAGGAGGTGGCGACGGGGGCCATGGAGGCGGTGATGGGGCGGGCAGCCCGCCCTGTGGTTGCCCTCGACGGCGGCGGTGGCAGCGACTCCAGCGACGACAAGAAGGCGGCAACGGGGGCAGGGAAGTGGCGACTGCGGCAGGGAGGCAACAATGGTAGGGAGGCGGCGATGGGGCACGGAGGTGGCAATGGGGTGGTAAGGAGGCGGCAGGGAGGTGGCGACGAGGGCCAGTGATGGGGTGGGCAGCCCACCCCATCCCTGCCTCCTTGGCCCCCATTGCCACCTCCCTGCCGCCTCCTTGCCACCCCATCGCCGCCTCCACACCCCCATCGTCGCCTCCCTGCCCTAGTCGCCGCTATCGGAGTCGTCCTTGCCACCGTCATCGCCTCCTTGCCCCAGTCGCCACCAGAGTCGTTGCCGCCACCGTCGAGGATGGGAAGGGTTAGGGTTTTTTATTGCTTTGATCTGAGCCGTCCTTGTAATCGGACAGCTCAGGTCAAACATGGTGCAGAAAACTTTTTTGCACCATGTTGTAGAGTAACCAGCCTATATATATATATCGAGAGAGAGAGAGAGTGTGTGTGTGTGTGTGCGCGCGTGCGCGCGCTACCTCTTTTGTTGCATAGGTAGTGTACTCCAATTTGGGCTGTTGGATTTCAATCTAATGGCAACCACCCCCCCCCCCCTTTCCTTAGTTTTTACCCCCCCCCCCCACAGCGTTCCCCCGCCCCTCCACTCGACTAAGCTCCTCCCCTCCGTCCCTGGCCTCCTCCACGCTGGCCCAGTCCTTGGCCTTTCCCCTCCCTGTGCCGCCCCCTCCTCCCCCGCCGTCCCTAGACTTTCCCCTCCCTATGCCGTTTTTGCCGCCCAAATAATACCCCCTCTTCCACTTCGAGCGAGGGTTAACGACAAGATGGCGGCATCGAGGCGATCGGCTGTGTCGAGGCTGACAGCGCTCCACGAAACAGAACAGCGTGGCTAACAGGGTAAGGGAAAGGAAGGGAAAAAGGGGTGGCGATGCGGCATTGGCCGACGGTGATGCAGGTGACGGCGACAGCGAGGTTGTCGACGGTCAAGGTGGAGGGGCAAAAATAGAGGGGAGGGGGTGATCGTCGGTAGAGGAGAAATAGGAGAGGTCGAGGGTGATGACAATTTTGTAATAAAAACTTGATTCGCTTCCTACTCGAGTCAATATTACGAAATATATTTTAAAAAATAAAATAAAATAATTTTATAATAAAAACTTAGCCCGCACCCTATTCGAGTTAATATTACAGAATAAATTTTTAAAAAAATTAAAAATAAAATACCATAAAATAAAAACTTTGCTCGCTCCAAATTTGTATCAATATTACAAAATAGATTTTTTAAAAAAAATAAAATAATTTCTTAATAAAAACTTGACTCGCTCCCTACTAAAGTCAATATTACGAAATAAATTTAAAAAAGTTTAAAAATAATTTCATAATAAAAACTTAACTTAAGTCAAGTTATTCGAGTTAGAACTCAATTATTTTATTTTACTGTATTTTATTTTTATTTTTTGTATTTTTTGAAATATACTTCGTAATATTGACTTAAGTTAAGAGTGAGTCAAATTTTTTATATTTTGTAAGATTTATTTTATAATATTGACTTCAGTCATGAGTGAGTTAATTTTTTATTACAAAATTATTTTTAATTATTTTTAAATTTATTTTATAATATTAACTTAAGTTATGAACAAGTCAAATTTTTATTATAAAATTATTTTATTTTATTTTTAAAATTTTATTTTATAATATTAATTCGAATTAAAAATAAATTAAATTTTTATTAAAAAATTAACCTTTACCAATTGGCTGCACCGGGGTGGCAGCGTAAGAAGACCAAGACAACTGATAGCTGCAAGAGCCTCTGTTTTACAAGTGAGGGTGTCTACAGATGGGGCAACCCATTCAAGATGAGAGTGTTTCTCTTCCTTCAGCCATCAACAGCTATTGTAATTCCACGTGTGAACTTTTATGGGAGTCCATGTCCAATAGAAAAGTAATAATATCGAGACCACCGCTCCATAGAAGGCGATCTGGACGAAATACAAGTACTGCAAACCATAGCTCACTTAATTCAATCAGTCCATCCCACACGATCGAAGGCTTTAGAAAGATCAAGCTCGACTGCACAACAGTGATATCTCTTCTTGTTTGACCGAATAGCTTTGAAACAGCAACGGCAACATTATCAATTATTCAGCATCCCTCGACAAAAATAGATTGAAAGTGACTAATTATATTTGACATGTTTGGCCTTATTTGACACGTTGGGCCTTCAAAAAAAAGACTTTGAAATAGTTTTTATAAATTTTTCTTAATTTAAAAATTAGTTTAATAAATTAAACTTTTTTATTAGCTTATATATAAGTCACCAATATTATTCACGTCACACATATTAGGTTAACATGTTATAATAAATAAATCGAATAAATTATCTCCCCCCACCACGCATGTTAGGTTTATATGTTATAATAAAGTTTCAGGAGACTCCAATTAGAATTGGTTAATATACGACCTCATACCATTCGAATTATCTCTGCCTCACACATGTTAGGTCCACATCATACCATCTAAATCATTTTCATCTTACACATGTTAGGTCTACATGTTATAGTGAAATTTCAGGAGATTTTAATTCGAGGTTATACAACCTCATACCAACATCATTCACGTCACACATACTAGGTTAACATGTTATAATGAATAAATCATCTCTCTCATACATGATAGGTCTACATGTTTAATGAAGTTACAGGAGACTCCAATTCGAGTTGATTAATATACAACTTCATACCATTCGAATCATCTCTGCTTCACACATGTTAGGTCCACCTTATACTATCTGAATCATCTCCGCCTGACAAATATTAGGTTCATATGCTATAGTGAAGTTTCAGAAGACTCCAATTCTAGGCTATCCAACGTCATACCATCTAAATCATCTCCCCTTTTAATTTGAGGCTATATAACCTCATACTATCCAAATCATCTCCCCTCACACGTGTTAGGTCTACATATTATAGTGAGCTTCCAGGAAACTCCAATTCGGGTTATACAACCTCATACCATCTAATTCGAGCTGGCTGATATACTACCTCATTCCATCTGAATCATTTCCGCCTCACACATGTTAGGTCCACCTCATACCATTCGAATCATCTCCACCTCACACATGTTAGGTCGAGACTCCAATTCGGGGCTATACAACCTCATACCATCCAAATCATCTCCCCTCCAATTCGAGGCTATACAACCTCATACCATCTAAATCTTCTCCCCCTTACACTTGCTAGGTCCGCATATTATAGTGAAGTTCCAGGAGACTCCAATTTAGGTTATACAACCTCAGGGCTATACAACCTCATACTATCCAAATCAACCTCGGGGCTATACAACCTCATACTATCCAAATCATCTCCCCCTCACACGTGTTAGGCCTATATATTATAGTGAAGTTACAGGAGACTCCAATTTGGGTTATACAATCTCGGGGCTATACAACCTTATACTATCTAAATCATCTCCCCCTTACATGTGTTAGGTCCATATATTATAGTGAAGTTCCAAATCATCTCCCCCTCACACGTGTTAAGTCCACATATTATAGTGAAGTTACAGGAGACTCCAATTCGGGTTATACAACCTCATACCAAACTCCAATTCGGGTTATACAACGTTGGGTTATACAACCTCATACCATCTACAACCTTAGGAGACTCCAATTCGGGTTATACAACCTCATACCATCCAATTTGAGCTGGCTGATATATAACCTCATACCATCCGAATCATCTCCGCCTCATATATATTAGGTCCACATCATACCATCCAATCATCTCCGCCTCACAATGTTAAGTCTACATATTATAGTGAAGTTTCAGGAGACTCTAATTTGGGGCTATATAACCTTATACCATCCAAATCATCCCCCCTTCCAATTTGGGGCTATACAACATCTCATACCATCCAATCATCTCTACCCTACACATATTAAGTCCACATGTCATAATGAAGTTTCAGGAGACTCCAATTATGGGCTATACAACTTCATACCATCCAAATCATCTTCCCCTTCTAATTTGGGGCTATACAACCTCATACTATCTAAATCATCTCCCCTTCACACGTTTTAGGTATACATATTACTGTGGAACCAAGAGAATCCAAATCATTTCCCTCACACGTGTTAGGTCCAAATCATTTCCCTTAGGTCCAAATCATTTCCCCCTTACACGTATTAGGTCTACATATTATAGTGAAGTTTCAGAAGACTTCAATTCGGGCTGGCTGATGAGACTTGAAACTGGGTTCATAAGCCTCTCTTTATCCAAAAAATAGCTTAAAGAATAAGAATTTCTCATTAGTATATATACAAGTTTCCAATACCATTTATGACTAATGTGGGATTAACTCAATAATTCTCTCATTTACATATTATACCATCTGAATCATTTCTTCCTCACACATGCTAAGCCCACATATTATAGTGAAGTTTCAGTAAATTCCAATTCATGCTATGAGGCAAATCGAGGTAACACTAAAACCAACCAGACTATAATACCACTTATTAGGATTAACCGAACACATAAATCTTCATTTCAACACATAATTAATAAGAAGTACTAACCAATTATTTAACACAAATAAGTGACAACACCAATTTTATATAGAAAACCTTAAATTCAAGAAAAACTATAGAATAGACAACTAAATCAAATTCACTATATCACAACTTAATATATAAAATATCAACAACCTAAAATTAGTTACAACAAAACAATCTAACTCCGATACCATTGTTGAACCCTATGAGCCTTTAAAAGAAATTTGAAACAGATTTCACAGGTCTTTTTTAATCTAAAAGTTAGCTTAAAAGATAAGACTTTAATAAGTTTATATACAAGTCACCAATATTATTCACAACTGATGTAAGATTAACCCAATAGCGTGAGATTAACCCAATAAGAAAGAGTGGCCTGCAATTTTGCAGCCATTATTTTTATGATGGTCTTATAAGTTTCGTTACAAAACCCAATTGGCCTATAGTCTTCTTGTTTGAGCTCCATTATGTTAAGGAATGGGAACCACATAAGCGCAGTTAAATAACCCAGCTTTTGTTGTCTAGTGAAAAAAAGTCTAATAAAAGAACAGAGTTGTGGACCAGAGACGTTCCAAGTAGCTTTAAAGAATTCTCCGTTGAGGCTGTCAGGGCCCGGTGCTTTCCATGAACCTAAAGACCTTACAACCTTTAGAATTTCTAGATCAAAGGGAGGAGCCATGAGTAGTTTGATTCATCTCATCAGGAATAGAGGAAAGAGGCGTTTTATGATGTCAGCATCCCAAGAGGCAGATGAGGTGATAGTTCTTTTTCAATCATCCAAAAAGGCTTGGCGAATTTTTGGATTGTCAAGGACCCCAATCACCATTCCCTAAAATTTTATTTCTTCTTCGTTTGGATTTAAACTTAACTTGAAAATAAAGAGTATTTCTGTCCCCCAACAAGAGCTTATCATTTTGATTCGTTTGCTTCCGGTAGCTTTCCTGTATAAGGAAGGAGTCCCTCCAATAATTGTTGCTTCTCTTTTGGCTAACTGCATGTCCCAGGTATTGTCCTCGAATATTTCCTATTTAAGGAACAAACAATTACTGCTAATGATATTTAAACAATTTATCCAACGTAAAAACAACATCACTTACAAAAAAAAGTAACAAAGGAACTAGCGCGAGTCGACCATCGAACTATGTGCCCCACTTGCATACTGACACGAGCGATCTGTCGGGGCATTGTTTTTTGTTGTTTTTGTTACCAAAGTTGTTGGTGGCATTATTGAAATATATGCGATCTCTACTTGGAAGACAACTAGTTGCACATATAAAAAGTCCTTTTCGTTTGTTTTCCAATGATTTTTGTATAGTTTAGATTTGAGTGTTTTCTGTACAAGCTTGTACCACAGTTAAGTTTGGAGATGAGAACAATCATGCATCCCCCCAATTACATGCCTTGAATTTCACATAGGAATTAATACAAAGTTATTTGTAGATGCTACAAATTACCAAGTATTTTCTAGCATGTTTCACGTAGCTTGTAAATTGAACACAAAATACGGTCCCAGAGGTCAAATCTACTGCAATAAATACATTCCACAAATTCACACATCAACGCTAGGTAAACACCTACACTCCAAACTATTAGAGATGCAAAGATTAGAGACCCTCAATGGATCATCGTAGTGAAGGCGAAATAAGATGACTCTTCATTAAGCCAACCTTAACGAAACCAGGTGATTTGAGCGTAATCACATTAATTGATAGCCCTACAGTAAGAGCTCCCACAATCATAATCAGTGATGATCGCAATTATTTACTTTTATTTGACTCTTATATATAACTAAATAATTAACGACCTTACTTATTATTTATTATATTATTACTAATGATCTCCTTCCAAGTAGTGACCACGCCAGCTAAGGCATCGTGTGAGGACCCACCGGGCCCAACGGCGCGGGACCCACACTCCATGAGCACCCTTGCCTGCCTCCTCACCCGCTTGCCCTCCTCCCCTTCCATCAACGCCTTCACCACCCTTGCCACCTCCTCCCTCCCCACCGCCGCGGCCGCCGCCGCCGGCCGGAGCGCCACCCCGATCTCCTCGCACAGCATCACGGCGTTCATCCTCTGCTCGGCGTACAGCGGCCAGGCGATCATCGGCACCCCCTTGGAGACGCTCTCCAGCACCGAGTTCCACCCGCAGTGGGTGAGGAAGCCGGCAGTGGCCCGGTGGCTCAGGACCTGTAGTCTGCGGCGCCCACGACGGGACGACGAGGGCGCAGTTCTTTGTCCGGCGGAGGAAGCCTTCGGGGAGGTGGCTGAGCGGGTCGTTGGCGGAGTCGACGGTGAAGAAGGTGGCTCCGCTCTCCGTCTCGCTCGGACTCCGGGCCACCCAGAGGAACCGCTGCTCAGAGAGCTCCAACCCCGCCGCCAGCTCCGCCATCTGCTCCGCCGTGAGCGTCCCCCGCTCCCGAACGACACATACAGCACCGACCCCACCGGCTGCTCGTCTAGCCAGTTGAGGATCTCGGCGCCGCCGCTGCCGCCGTCGGAGGAGGAGCGGATAACCGGGCCGATAGCATGGACGGGGGGAAAGGTCGGAACTTTAGACGTCAGGGCGGTGAGGGGGCTCGGTTCGAGGTCAGCGAAGGTGTTGACGAAGATGCCGGCGGCGTCCCGGTACCTGCGGCAGTGGCGGAGCACCCACTTGTAATTGTCGGCGCTGCGGTCCTGAATCGGGTCGAGGAGGTCGGCGCCGGAGAACTCCGGGCAGCCGGGGAGACGGATCGGCTCCTGCAGGTCCCGGTACTCCACCGCCGTCGCTTCGTCGAGCTCCGGCAGGTGGAGGAATAAAGAGAGGACGGTGGCGTTGGGCGGGTAGAAGATGTACGGGCGGACTTGAAGTTCCTCGGCGACGTCGAAGGCCGGCGTGCAGAACAAGTCGACGACGACGGCAGTGGCATCGAGGGGTCGGAGGGCCTCACGGAGGGCGGGCAGGGAGCGGACGACGGTGACGGAGATGACGGTCTCGATCGAGTTGGCGGGGAGATCGGAGACGTCAACTGGTGGGAGCTGGACGGAGCGGATGGCGGCAGGGAGGGCGGCGATGTAGGCCAGCTGGGCCGCGGAAGGGGCGCCGGCGGAGAGGGTGATGAAGGTGACGACGGCGCCGTGGTCGTAGGCGAGGCGCCTGGCGAACTCGCCCATGGGGATGAGATGGCCAATTCCGGGACTAGGCACGATGGCGACGCGCGGCTGTGGTGGCGGCCGCCGGGAAACGAGCTTGTCCTCCGCCATGGCTTAGTTTATGGTGCTGCCGGAGAAGAAGGTGGCGATGGGTCTTTATACTACCCAAGTCAAGCAGGCTACTCGATTTGTTTAATGATTGTTTCAACCGTTAATGAAATTTTTTTGTTTAAAAAATCTTTATCTTATTTTACCCTCATTTTTTAATTTGATATTTTGAATTATTGTGGGTGATGACATTGTAACGTGATGCTGATGCATATCGTGAAGATTGTCTCGTCTATGGAAGCATCTCTGGTTTAACTGCAATGAGGAGATGGTAATTACATTTTTACGTGATGCTTATGCATGCCATGAAGATTATGTCAAGTCCATAGACTAAACACACCCTAAACTAAGTCTCCGAAAAAAGATGAGATAAGTGGCAAAACTTAAGTTAATATGGATTTTTTAAAACAACGTCAATACTCAATTAAACACTAGCTGACGCAACGATTGAAATTCACTGAATTTTTAAATTAATCACACTGTTTTATAATTCATGATAAACAAGTGACTGCAAGGCACAACAAGCTGTTCACGTAACTTACATGAAGACTCTTCCAACGCATACACAACAACGCGACCTCAAAATAACAATGTGCTCCTCTCGCTCAAACAGTAGCACCGCTTGAAACCAAATGATAATGCGATGGTCTTATTAAAGAAGAAACCACACTGACCAGAAAGCATATATAAACAATGCAATCTATCTTATTAATACAAGTATATATATATAGAGAGAGAGAGAGATTGATATTGAACAGTCTCTTAGCGATGGCCGTTCCATCATCCCCTTAGGCCGTCCGGCTCTCCGGCTCATGCCCTTCATGTCCGGTTCCATAACTAGCACCACCAATAGCATTGGTATGTGTTAGGTTATCCCTTTTTCGTAAATACATAAAAGTGTAACCTTTTTTAAATAAAAATCAAAATTTTATAAATTTGGTTAATTTAAACGAATAAAAGTAACGTCGATGCTTTTCTTTTTTAGGGTTTTTGGTTTTGGAGAAAAATGGTCTCGAGAGGAAAAAAAATTGTATAAATTAAAGAAAAACGAACGTTTTGTTGAGATCAGCTTGCAATCATCGATGATAACCTCACTAAGTTCTTAATCTATAATTTTCTTTTTTATGGTTAATATTAATTTTGTAAAAAAGTACAATAAATTAGTATTGGGAAATTTATTCTCTTATAGATTTATTTCGTATTAAAGTTATAATATAATAAATTTAATCTTTGTCGTTTGCCTCATAGTTTTTTCCTCAAATTTGAGATTTTCTAAGTAAAATTAATTTATCTTGGTTTATAGTGTATCTATATCTTATTTGGTATTTTTATCCTTTTTAGATGAAATGAAGATTTTGTTTGGTTAATCCCGACAAGATGGCCATACCCCTGCTCATACAACCCTTTCATGCTCATCCTTGTGCCCACCTGGCAATTTCTCATGCTCATACAACCCTTTCATGCTCATCCTTGTGCCCACCTGGCAATTTCTCATTGATCTCTCCTTTAATTCCTTCTCCCTCCTTGCCCATCATCTTTAGAGATAGAGCTAGATCGGCTTCCAGAGAGTTGGAAGTGGTGCCGCCATGCGAGGGCCATTTTTGCTCAATATGCCCACCTATATATCAATAACCCCGACATGGTGTCCTTAGCTTCAACATTGGTAAACATTAAAGTAAACTAATCTCTTAGGTTTATGTTCATGTAAATATTTAAATTTTAAATAGCCAATCTCATTCAAATTTGTATATATATAATATATATTTTTAAAAAGTACTACTTTTACAATGTTTAAATTAATTATAAGGTCATATTTAAATGACCTACTTATGTGCTCTTTCAAGATTAAAAAAATTTTCCTCTTTTTTTTAACTAATGAGGTAACAAAAAGTAGGAAAATTTTCTTTTATTCGTAGAGTAAATGGGTCGGTCACATATAAAAATTATGCTTACTTTGTACTCTAGTTTGGATCTAATTATACTTAAATTTTATATTCAATAATTAATTAAATATTATTTTTATCTAAAATATAATAAATATAACTACTTTTTTAAGATTGAATATTTTAAAAATTTTATATTATTTACATTTTTTTTACCAACCAAATGAACCGACCCTTACGGAATTGCTTTGCCTAGCTGCAATAATATTGCATATTTAGAGGATATGCATCTCGATCTTCCTCTTTATATTCATTAATTTTTATTTTCCTGACGTTTAGTTTGCGGGTACCCTCAGAATTTCTTCCCGAGATACTGATCATATCTTTATCATTCATGATTATATAAAGTCATCCATATAATCAAAAAATATTTAAGTTAAAAGAAGTGATCATCTCAGTCTAAGGGTACCGTGGGACTACCCTTAATTTGGCATCGAACCATAACCATGGCGTTAAGACTAGAACATAATTAATAAATAGACAAACCACACATACACATTTATATATTTTCAACCACACTTGCTAATGTGTCCATCGACCATCGCCGTCCAATTGTGCACCATACATAATAAATGTGCCTCCAACGGGCCCAGCGGATTAATTGTGTTCATAACCACCCCCAACGGGCCCTGGCCAAGGACTTATATTTACTAATTAAGCACAAGTTATTCCGGCAATTCTCCACGTAAATCTTTCCGACATCGACTTCCGCACCGTCAAATTGAATTCAGGCAATGCTGACGAGTAGTCCCCTCCTTGCTCCCACATCTCTGGGATAGTGGGCAGTATCCCACCGGCCACATGACTGTGGTGCATAAGATGGTGCACGTCCAGCGCCTGCTGTTCCACTCTAGACGCCGAAACCAAGCCGGGGTTCATGCAAAACACTGATCGGAGAATTCGATGGAACGACCTGGAGAACCAGCGGGGAGAAGGTCTTGTGGCTGCCGTCGTGGGAGGGGGAAGTAGCGGTGGTGTTGTGATCTGTGAACCAATAGCCGAGTCGAGGTGGAGCTTGAAAGACTTGAGCTCAAACGAGTCATAGAGGGAACTGTCACAGTCCCACACACACGTCCCTTTGTTCTCCATTCCCATTTTCAAGTCTCGCATATATGTGTATGCCACTACGTCGCTCAAATCTATATGTTGCTATATGTTGAACACACAAAGTACCAAGTTATGGGTACCAGCTTTGTATTGTCACACAAACATCTGCGAGCCCTTCAATTGACGAATCTCATACAAATATGTAGTCTGTTAGAGTAGATCAAAGTGTACATTTGTATGAGAGTAGCAAGTTGCATGGGAAGAATAGTTGGTATATATAAGGGGGTACGGAGTTGTAGATAAGAGCAAAGGGCGAAGAGGTTGCATTTTCACGAGGTCGGTAAGGCATCATCAAAAGGGAGACTTTAAAAACTCTCACGTCTCACTGCACTATCACCACACAGTCTGTACGCAGAAGCCGACCTGTTTTATGTGTACTATAGTTAATAGTTTGCTTTGATGAATCTTGGGGATGGGGACGAAGATACAAGTTTTCATGTCTAACTTGTGATGTTGGTGATGAGTCATATAGATGGTTGAGCTACGACTAGGACAAGTCAATATAACATTACGTGGGGGATTAATTTTCCCGATAAGTATTAATTGATTGATGATGCATATGTTATGGCACTTAAGCAAACTGACCTAATAATGTAAGGGAAATTGAAGAAGAGGATGGGAGGAGATTCGGAGGACGGCTGACAATCTTTTATTTCCTTACCACATCAGTGCTACCGGCCCACAGGTTACAGTGATAATAACAGGCCCAGCTACATACAAGCCAACTAAACTTAAACCCAACCTTAACAAAGCCCATCAAACTTTACAATAGTGGGTTGCCCACCCAACTCCCAATAGATTCTATTCTAGTAGAACATTCTCTATAGGGGTGCTAATCAAGTGAGCAAGCCGAACTCAACTTATATTCGAACTCAGCTCGAATAGTTTGAAACTCGTTTGAACTCGACTCGAAATTAAACGAGTTTTGAATATACATGTTCGAGTTTGACTCGCATATCTTTAATGTGTTCGAGCTCGACTCGAGTTCGAATATACTTAAACTGTTTAATTTTCCCTAGCTCGAACCTAACTCGTTTGTGAGCTTGAAACCAGCTCGATTAAAAGTCAAAAGTACCTCACTTAAAAAAGTGCACTCAATGTAGATTGAACCCACAACCTTGAAGTCATCACTTGAATAGTTATCATCCCAATTATTTCACTTCTTTGTTATTATATTATATCATATTGTATATATATATAATATAATATAATATAATATAAAAACTATATTGTTATATTATTTTATCGAGTCGAGCTATGAGTCGAGATCGAGTTATAACCGAGTCGAGTCGAGTCAAACACGCCTTGCTCAAGCTCGGTTCGTTAGATTCGAGTTCGAGTCGAGTTTGAGCTCGAGCATTTATATGTCGAGTTTCGAGTCGAGTCAAACCGAGCTGAATGCTAAATGTTCATGAGCTGGCTCGCTTAATTAACAACCCTAATTCTCTGTTACCATAACATGTTTGTCTGGCTACATTTTCCCCAAATGGCGAGAGGCGTCAATAAATTTTTTCCAATAATGTATATACAAGTTTATATGATAAGACATTTCTTAGACCATTAGATTATAAAGACAATCGAGTGTATCTTAAAAGAATAACACCACAACCCCACCTTGTATCAGCGGCTGCTGACATCACTTGCTGAGGCTGCCACGACCGTGGTTGGTGTCACACGCTCAAGTAGGATGCTAGTAGCACAATCGAGCTCAAAATTGCTCACTGTTCGAATGAAAGCTTGACTTGAATCAAGAGTGCACGAGCATGAGCATACCTCTTATTCAGCTTGACTCGAATCGAAGTTCGATAATTTACATTGTATATTGCAGTTGGTATAATTTTTGTATAATCATTTATGTAAACTATAAAAAATAAATTAATATAATTATATGATATAACAACTTTATTAAGATCTTTCAACTTTATCTCATATCTAATACTTAATAAGATAAGATTTTATTTAAAAGCGAGAATAATTATATATTTTTAACTTAATTAACCACTTTTGAAGAGATATTTAACTTGTTATGTTATACTTTGGGTTAGGTCGTTACTACCGTATTAAATGGTAGGATAAACTATAGACGTTAGTTAAATTGTTAGTCATAAATCAAAAGGTCATGGTTATGCCAACAATAGCCAAATTTAAAATTTTCGAAAATAAAATTTACTAAGGTAAGTAGGTTGTGAGATCATTTAACTTTGTCTCATATTTAATACATATTAGGAAAGATTATATTTAGAAGTAAGAAAAAGTAATAATGAACTATAAATTTTTAAGTTATTTAAACACTTTTAAAAGAATGACTTAATCTATTGTATTACAGTTTAGATTAGATGGTTACATTTACATGATAATACAATAATTATGTTTTCAAATAAACTATTTGACAAAGAATTAAATTAAAATTAAAATATTTTAACTTTCATAAATAATTTTATTTTTAAAAAATATATATATATATCTTAATAATAATTAATTTAGCTCCCGTTTGGCTCAAAATCAATTTAATGTAAATGTGGCGTCGCGGACGAGCACAATTGAAGCTTAATTGACGCTCCACCTATCACGGGGTTCTTATTTATTTTTTATTTTTAAAGAAAAGATTTGGGCGTATGTCGACGGCCAAGATTAAAGATGGAGCACGAAATTTCCGTCCGCTCACCCAACGAGGACACGTATGTTAAAATCCAACGGCTGTGGAAGGTCCAAAATCCACAGTTCCAAACCCTAGGATTTCCAAAGGTGGGGCCACGTCAAAGCCCCCTCCTCCACGCTTCGCCTCCCCCTTCCCCTTCCCCTGCCCCTTCCCCTCCACCACGCAATTCCCTCCTATTCTCCTCCGCTCCCTAATTAAAAAGGTGATCGCTATTCCTTTCTCTTCCTGCTTCATTTTGTCACAAAACAATGATTTTGGATAATGAACATGTTCGTTTTTTTTCCCTCCCTTCAATTTAATGTTTTTCTAGTCTTTAATGGCGGAATTTTTTTTTTTGATGCTTTATTTTTTTGGTGGGTGGCCGGGATTGTTTAGATGGTGGGCTCGAGGCCGGCGGTGCCGTCTTGGCTGAGTGCGGCGTCGAGGGTGGAGTTCGACGGCGGCGGTGGCGGCGGCGGCGCAGGAACCGACGGCGGCGGAACCGACGGCTGCAGAAGCGGCGGATCAGCGCTGCGGCAGGGGGCGGTCGGTGATCTCGACATGGGGTTCACGGAGCGAGCCTTCTCGGCGGCCGGGGCCGCGGTGCTTTCCGCCGTCCTTGTCAATCCTCTTGATGTTGCCAAGGTACTGTTTTTGTTTTGGTTGCTTTGTAAGCTTTGCCATTTGCTTGGGTTTTTTTAATAAGGTTTTGTGATTTGGAAGGTGGATGCTTCTTATAATTCGCCACCTTTTTTCTGTTGCCTGATTTATTTGAGGTGCTCGATTGTTGAATTTGACTGTGTGTATCCATGATTGCAGACGAGGTTGCAAGCCCAAGCGGCAGGAGTGCCATACACGCAGTACAACCACAATATAAGCGGGCGGATGGCGGCTCTTGGGCCGCACTCGTCGGTAGCTTCTTCGTTTTCATCTTTTTGTTTTCATCTATTGTAATTGAAAGTTAAAAAAATTCCGAACAACTCACATATTCACCCAGAATTGATCATCGCGGACAAATAAGTTATATTTGGATAATATTGTAATGTTTCTTATTGTGTTGTAATAGAAGAGATTTTTAATGAGGCAAAATAGTTATATTTGACTGCATTGGAGTAATGCTAATGATTTGCAATTTCGTTAGGGTACATGTGAAAATTATTTATTCAATCGAGCCAATTTATGACTTGTTTAGGAATATTCTGCTAATTTCCACGAGGCTAGGGAAAGAAAGGTTCGTGGTTTTTATGAGGAAAGCCTTGGATACATTTCATATACTGGCTTTACATAGAACCTTCATGTTTCCTGCATTCCTCGTTCATCAATTTCACATCATATTTCCACCTCGTAGACTAATAAGTTTTTGTGAAGTACGGGAAGTCCAATAAGTTTGTTGACTGGTGGCATCAATTCCAGTTTTGGAAAATGAAAATTAAACGACAGTGTTTATTGTGAATATTCTTTTGTGAACTCAGATTTAATGCTGTATAAAGTTGTTGTGTCTAATTGGATTTGAATATTTCAAGAGAGCTATTGGAAGGGGAACAATTAGATTGCCAAAAATTATTGAAACTAAGCATCAAATTAGTAGATTTTAATTTCCAAACTATAACTGTTGTATTCAGACAACCTCTTCCTTGCATTACTTTGAAGGCTTGGCCGGCCTGCTGTTTGCACGTTTATATACTAAAACATGATTTGTAATTTTGTTGGCTTTTGTTGTTAGCAGACTTAATTTGATGATCCATTGTTGATCATCCTTACTTTCCAGCTTTCTGTTATGCTTCTGTTTTCTTTTAATTTAATTGGTGATATTTTTTGCAGATTTTTCCAGATTTTCGCTGCTCTCCATCATGTACCCGCGGTAATATCCTTGGTGTTGGACCTTTTTGTCCTCCTGACTGTTTTCAGTACAAGGGAACATTGGATGTTTTCTATAAGATCATTAGACAGGTTATATCTCATTCATATTTACATTTCTGAAGAGGATAATTGTAGTCTACTTACTGGAATCAATTATATCTGAATTGATAAATCTTGCGGGACTATTTGTTGGAAGTCTGAAAAATTTGTCCATGCAGGAAGGAATTGCAAGACTTTGGAGAGGGACTAATGCAGGATTAGCATTAGCTGTGCCAACTGTATGTCTTCCTTGTGGTTTCTTGTGACCTTCTAGTTGCTGTCTGCATTTCTGTATGTCTTTAATTTGACAGCTTTTCAATATAGCTGCAGAAAGGACAATGTTTGATTAGTGGAATAATAATATGGATAGATTGTAGGCACTGAAAATATTTTTTTCTCTGGGTGTATATGTTTGCTTCAAATATTCATTCACAACTACTTTTTAAAGACAACTTAAGGTTGAAGAAGCTTTTGAACTTTTCTACTAATTTATTTCAAAGTTTTAATCAATCATGCCTTTGCCTATTTATCCCTCATTGTAGAATATGGCTATCAGTGCTACTATATTAGGTCTAGCTGAGAATGTGTGGAAGTGTCTTTATTACTCAATCAATCTTTCATTAACACCTTAATATGTTTTTTCAAGTGTAATAAAATTCTTAATCATATGCTTTTGTAATAACAGGTAGTAATATACTTACCATGCTATGTCATTTTCCGCAATTGGATTGATGCTTTTCTACTAATTTATTTCAAAGTTTTAACCAATCATGCCTTTGCCTATTCCCCCTCATTGTAGAATATGGCTATCAGTGCTACTATATTAGGGCTACCTGAGAATGTGTGGAAATGTCTTTATTACTCAATCAATCTTTCATTAACACCTTAATATGTTTTTTGAGTGTAATAAAGTTCTTAATCATATGCTTTGGGAATAACAGGTGGGAATATACTTACCATGCTATGATATTTTCCGCAATTGGATTGAAGATTTTACCACAAATAATGCTCCATATTTAACTGCATATAGCCCTTTAGTTGCTGGATCAATGGCACGATCATTAGCTTGCATTGCTTGCTCACCTATTGAACTGGCCCGCACTCGGATGCAGGTATTTAATCAGTACATTGAAATATGATAGTTCTTCAATGGTTAAAATTTTGAGTTTGTAAATAGATGGTATTCAAAAGATAATTGGTGTAAAGTATGCTTGAATGAACTTTTTTGCATGGTCTTGTGTAATAAATGATCTCATAAGAAGTGTGCTGAGATTGCCTACTAATTCGTATGTCAATATGTGCACTTTTTAAATTTAGTTGATGAGTTGGTCCTTTCAATTGATTTTTTGTAAGTTGAAAAGGATGGACCAAATCATTTTTCATGCTTACACAGCTGGAGTGCCTTTTTAACACTTCTTCATGTGGATACAGTTTATCTTGTTGTTTATATTGGAAGATTGTAAGATGTAAACTTAATGAAAGAATAAGTTGTTGATTTTGTAACTCATCCCATTTTGAGATATAGGCTTTGGCATCATCATCATCATCATATATTTTTCCTACTTGGATAGGCATCAAGAGATGATTGCTGATCGAGAAATCTTAGTAGAATCATCTTCCATACCAAGCTGAATAATGAAGCCTGGACTAACTTATTTTTTCTTGCACTAGCTTGTGAGTTTTTCTTTTCATTTCTCAATTTTTTTGTTAGGCATACAAAGAGATAAAAGTTGGAGCAAAGCCACCAGGCATGTGGAAGACTTTGCTGGGTGTTCTTTCATCTGTTAGAAATTCAGCTAATCTGCAAAATGGTAGGCCCTTTGGATCCTTCTTTTCTCTTCCACTTCCTTTTCCTACTGACCTAATTTTTTTCTTTCATGTGTTGGTTTCACCAGTCAATGGATACCGAATCTTGTGGACTGGCGTTGGTGCTCAACTTGCTCGTGATGTTCCCTTCTCAGCCATTTGCTGGTCAACCCTTGAACCTGTGAGTTCTTTCTTATACTTTTTTATAATGCTTTTAGTCAAGCTTATTCTTAAGGTGGCAGTTGTGTTACATCATGCCTTTGCATATCATATGAGCTGTGTGTTGTCGTCTAGATTCGACGAAGATCGCTTGGATTGGTAGGTGAAGGGGCCAATGCAGCGAGCATCTTAGGAGCCAACTTTTCTGCTGGATTTGTAGCTGGAAGCCTTGCTGCTGCTGTTGCCAAAACGCGAAGGCAAATTGAGGTTGGCCTATATCATCCATAATCATCCTGAATTTTTAGTATTGTTTGATTTGTGTAAAAACTCCTTGCTCTTTTAGTCTGCTGGTTTTCTTTATCGCCTTCGGTGAATTTTGGCAGCCTTCAAGTAACTTTATCTTCTATGTTTTAAGTGACCTTATTTTGTATGTTTGTACAGAAAGATCCAATCAGGGCACTGAACATGACAACTAGGGAAACTCTCAAAGAAATTTGGAGGTATGTGTATCAGTTGCTTTAGACTTTCTTGTAGCTTATGTTTCAAAAACTATCAAATTGTACATACAATGGCATGTTTTCAACATCTTGTCAATCTTATGTGGCTGACCTTGAATAAACTCTATGACAGGGATGGAGGAATGAAAGGTTTGTTCATGGGTGCTGGACCAAGGGTTGCGCGAGCAGGCCCATCAGTTGGTATAGTGGTTTCTTTTTATGAAGTTGTCAAGTATGCTTTGCATCACAGCCGATCAAATTCACGACTGCAAGAGGAAAGAAAAATGGAATATTTTGATCAATACTGACAAAAAAACCACTTTTTCATTTGAATTCTCTCTAACCCAAAAATTGCACTTCGTGCTGTGCTCATCAAGGAAAGGATGGTGTCACAACCTGAGATTCAATGAAGAAATTTGTTGTGATATGATGAGCGAGCAGTGGCATTTTGACCCCACTGGAAGCTCTGCTGCAAGGTATTGGAAGCTTTGCTCCGAGGTGTTGAAAGTTTTGCTCCGAAAATAAGGTGACAGTTGCTTTTGCTAACAAAGAACAAGGTGAGGCCTGTTCATCATTTCCTCACTTGGTGAATTAATTTTTGTATACAAATTTTGTTAGCTTGAAAATCTTTATTGAGGTTTTCTGTAATCTTAAAAGATATTTATGCCGTATGAAATTATATTGTCATGGTGCAGAAATTTTGTGGTTACCATGCATCTTTTGGAAGGAATTGAGTTAGGGACCATAGGCCCTGAATGTGAACGCTTTTGCATGCTATATATACCTGTTTCCCAAGCTTACCCATCATGCCAACCATGTAAGTATATTTTGTAATTACACATAGTGGAGGAAAATCGTGATAATTAAGACCTTGCTTAGCGTTTTCTTCATTTTAAGTTACTTAATTTTGTCAAATGGGGTTATCCTGCTACGGTAGGTTGGAGTTGATCATGGTCAGAGTAAGATGGCGATCTCTTGCATTTAAGAAAGAATGCATGCTCTTTCGTTAAAGATTGTTTGCATCTGTCTTACTGGTAATTATGGGAGCTCGTGGTAATGTAAGATCTCAAATGCCATAAACGAGACATGAATGTTTAGACACGAACTCTCAGTACTCGAGATAAATATGTTGAGTATACAACGCATGGATTAGCAGGTCTAAGCAGGAAACATGAGAAGAGAGATGACTAGTAAAATGGCAAAAAGTCCACAGATGATAAGGGTGTCGACCATTTCTTGCTTATCCACACTGGGCCAAAGCCCGACGCCATCAAAAGAGGTTGTAAGGCGGGGTAGCGTCCATGGGGTGGATGAGATATGTGAGCACCAAGGCCGCCAACATTAGAACATAAGCAATTCCTCCTTGGTCGATTGCAGTCCCTGCATATTTCCCACCATTATAAATTTCAAATATATATTTAGGAGACATGCAATGCGATGAAGAAAACAAAGTAGTGTTTAATTCATCAGATCTAGTACTGAGAATTGGGTGTAGTTCTGAGAAATCCAGTCATATGTACGGAACGAAATGGATAAAACGTTTTGGATTCAGAAACATGAAAGGAAGCGATCTGCTCTAAGGGGGAACCGACTCAATAAACTATTAATCACAATGAGACATAGGCAGGCAAGCATTTGTGATTAACAGTTTTATGATGAAGAGAATACCATGAAAGACGACGACAGATGGGGGAATGGAGGTGAGTATGTCAAGGATATATAAAAATTATACACTAAAAGTGCACGAGCACTATATCGTGTATATATGAGATGAATCGTGGATATTTTCGAAGAGATCAATATGCATCTAAGCGTTGAAATAGTAGAACGAAGTAAATCGTGAATAAGTTCATGCAAGAGAAAGAACAATTGCAAACTCCGAACGCAAGTTTAATGGCCAAAATTATAGGAAACGAAAATTGTAGTATCTTGTTGTGTAGAAAAGAACACCCACCGTCGCTAGCAGGGGCTGGCGCCGGAGCCTGCGCACGTACAGCAGGCAAGGCAATGGCAAACACCAATGCTGCCATCACCGTCACCACTCCAATGTTGGCTCGGGACACAGCCATGGATCTAGAAACTGCTCAACCTCAACGCTAAAGAGCAGCAAGAAAACCCAGATCTGAAGAGAACGAGAAGATGCTCAAATAGTACCGCTAGAGATAGGGAGGCTCCTCTTTATGCTTGTTGTCGAGTGGTGCAAGAGGGGGTCCCTTGCCCCGTTTCCGGTTCTCAGGGTCGGTCTTGGTTCAAAGTCGTTTTTTTTCTTTTAATTAAAAGTCTTTGCTTGCACCAATCGTCTTTAAATGTTCCCCAACATGTTTTTTATCTTTGCAAATTCGGGTAAGAACCAAATACTATATAATATTCTATAATTAAACGGGTGTTAAATTACTGTAGAATTAAATTTCAAGCGGGTACGTACGTAGGGAAGGTGGTAAGAGCATAGGCCATGGATTATTTTGCAAGATGGGTCGGGTCGCGTGGGCTAGCTAAAATAACAGACAAGGGGACCCAAGTGGGGATGTACCATGTGTAGATGCAGGCTGGCTGATTGGACCGGAGTGGCAGGGTTGGGGACCATGTACGTGTGCACCATACAAAAATGTATATTCTTTTGTATATATATACGAACAGCAAAAATATTTGCCCTACTTATTACTCGTTGCATTATTGCAGGATATATACATAGATAGTAAAAAATGATTTGAGCTAGGATCTGTCTAATAAAGTTAACCGAGTTCAACATAAAATAAAACTTAATGCTAAATGGTTATTTGGGGAAAAAACACAAGCTTAATAATAAAACGTTGGGTTTAGAGCCTTAGGCTAAGTACTACTAATCAATTGGCTTTTACACTTTTAAGTTTGCGTAAGCGTTGTTAACCAGCATGTAACGGGAAAGGCAATGGTATATTACTTCCAAGGATCATGAATTTAGAAGCTGCTTCTTTTGTATAATTTGATTTTTCTTGATTATAGTTGGTGCTACAAATTAACGCTTGCAATAATATATTAAGTAAGTATTGATGACATAACTTGCATGAATAAGAACAACATTAAATAAACTAATCAAATGGTATCCTTCACAAATCTCATCAAATATTCAATGATCGATATGTCGTTTCTTCGTGCAAATTATTAAATTAGTTAATCTACTTGGTGCAAATTGCAACCAATTCTAATTGTTGCATGCGAATGGGCCTGGTTATGAGATCTGTAGAGAATGGGCTCACATTTTGCACGCAGCTATGTGGGCCTAGCTAGAAGCTTGTAGTTATGCGACCCAGTTCGTTGGGTGACGATATTCACCGATTAGCATTAGTTAATTAGCATACTAATGAGGGTTATTTTAGCGTGGTATGCAGTAATATAACTAAAAAATTCACAAAAAAATCGCAAAATCCTTTTAAAGAATATTAATCTAAACAAAAGGTGTAAAGTTACTTGTTATTTGACAATCTGGCAAATATCATAAGAAGTTGGAAATATCTGCGTGTATTACAAATTCGAAGACGTGAAATTAGACGAAGTGTTAGTGTCTACTGTCCATGTCGAAGGGTTTATAATTTTCTGATCTCTGATATACTAAATCTTACTACCACAGATTATTAGATTATTATACACAGTTTTGAGCTAGCTAGAAAATGGTTCTGTTTCCTAATTAACACCCCTTTGATCTTTTAGCCATAGAAAAATTAGTAAACGATATTCGAGAAGTAATTTAAGATTTACTATATAATATATTAAAGCCAAAAGTTAAGATAATTCAACCATCCAATGGTTTATTATAGTTTTGAATGCATTTTATAGTTCTTATTATTTAGTATTGTTAATGGGTTTGAAAACACTTGAAACTCAACCTAACCCAACTTAAAAATATTAGGCCCGGGGCTAACTATATTGGGTCTAGGGCTAGGGATTCGGTTTTTGTAGTATACCTGTTTAGGTCTCAAAGGATTTGATCCTATCTATAAGGGCCTGAACCAAATATATATTTAATTTTTTCCTTAATTTTTAATTCTTCTTTATTATAATATTGTATTATATAAAAAATATCCTCCACAATATAGTATGCTTTAATTATAAATAAGAATAACTATCATAAGAAATTTAAATTTTTGTGTATTATCATAAAAATGTAAGTAAATATCACTTTGAGTTCGGCTATTTTGGATCCGGGTTTTCTGAATAGGGTTTGGATTTAAACTAAAGAAACTTGCTTATACACATAATGGAGTTTGGATTCGAATATTCAATATCAGGTCGGTTTGGATCCTCCAAAACTCACGCCGAATAAACCTGTTGGCAACACTATAAATAATGTATTGGTGTTGACGATGGCGATGAAGACGATTCTTAGTTGATGTCATCGGGCAGTAACATTAACCAAATGGTTGAAAATTTAAGGAGAGGAATTTATTTCTTGGCTCAATTCGTGTGCCACAACTTCAATGTATTAAATGTGACCTCTGTAAGAAGCAAGTGAACAAGTGATAAGCAAAGCTCGAAGGGTCATGGTCATGGTCATGGTCATGGAATTCATGGCGGCCCTGCTGCACACATGACCATCACATTACACGGACTGCTTCAACTCAGTATCCGAATACAATGCCTTTGGCGTCCCCATAGCTTTCTGTCATTGTACTTCAATATTATTTTCACGTCTTCTGGATGGAAGAGACCTCTTAATTATAAGAGGGATTGCACGAGGCCTTACTTAATTTGTCTTTTCATGTATGAAATGAAAGATGTATTGTGTTAAGAGGTTATATGTATCTTGGTAGCTTATTAATGCCAAACTTTTAAACAATTAAAGACGCAAAATATTATGTATATCATCAACAAAATGTAACTATCATACAATCTATTATATATATTTGAATATTATGTTAATTTTCATATTACAAATACATCCATATTATCTAAGCAATCTTTGAAGAGTCCAGAATATATATATATATATATATATATATATATATATAAAAGATAGAGAGAGAGAATATTGCATATAGCTAGTTTACATGATATATTTTCTTTGAAACAGGTACTTATCTACTTCTTATATTAATAAAAGGGAGAATTAAATATTAGTCTATGATTAAAGTAACTCATGACTTGAGTTATAGATTTCTACATTAACAAACTAGTTGGTTCGATATTCGATTTGAGTCGAGTCAATTTTATGAACTGCGTGTTGAGTCTGAGGCCAATCTGTGAGTTATGACTGTTGAGGCTGAGTATATAATAATAATATTAAAAAGAGGATGAAAAAATGAGCTATCAGAGTATATAATAGTATGCAGTATTTTTGTTTATTTATTTAATCGTGAAATTATTTTTAAGTCAAATAATACATTAGGACACGTTATAAGGCAATTTAGGTGGGTTATTATTTAGAGAATTTGTCATTGTGATGTTATAGTGTGTATTATATTTTATGGGATTTTTTTCTTATTTTTATGGATTTTTTAAAGATTTATTATAAGTTAATTATTATTTTTGACTTAATCGAAATACGAGATTGCCCCCCAATAACTCTCCTTGACCTTTTCTCCCCCAAACCTAGATTGTCACCCATTGCCACCATTGGGTTAAACTCGTTGAGCCAGTGCCAACCCATAACCCTAATTGCCTTACCGGAAAAGTCGTTGAAAAATCACTGGAAAGCCGCCATAAAACGGCCGAAAAATCATCTAAAACCGGATTTGTTGAAATTTGCCACATCTTCTGCCAAATTTATCTAGTTGAACCTGATTAAACTTTAGACGATGTTGGGTGCCGAATTTGAGTCTCAAGCCACACGACAAAACCCTAGTCATCATCAATTGTCGACGACGTGTGGTATAATTAACTCCTATTTAATTTCTTAAAGGTGATAATTATTAGCACAACATGCTAGGATTAATGGATTAACATGTTAACTATTTTATTGTAATAAAAATATAAATTTACTTGATTGAATTGTATCAAAAAGAATGCTAAAGAACTAATTAGGTAAACCAAGTATCGTAATGTAGCATAGAAAATCTTATATGGATTAATGTATGATTGATGCAAGTGTGTTATAAGATATACGAATGCATCATAAGCGGTGTTAGCTTTTAGTTTGATGTATAGGTACGGAGCAGGAGCTCGTCGCCTAGGCTTGTAGACATGATTGGAGCTTCTACAGGTCTGTTTAGGGCTTGCTTTTGGTTTGGCTTCTATACTCTGTCGTGTTTTATTTAACAGGTAAGCGGACATGTTGAATGGTGGGTTATTGTAACCTACTCCACACGGGCCATCTATTCGTATGAGATTTTCGAATTAATAACCCTCGAGGATGAGATCCCTCAAGTTTATTTTCAAAACAAAGATCCAGTTCACGATGCCTTCGGGCCTATTATATTGAAATCTTTACCTAGACCTATGTACATGTAGTTTTTCACATTTTTAGCGAGATGTGAGATGAGGGGAAAACTGACGACTGCGTCTAGAGGTAGGGTGTGTGTCCATCAATATAGGCTCTTGGAATTAGTGAACTTCTGTTCCATTCGTGAAGGATCCTAATAACTCCACCTTTGAGTTTCTCAAACCTAGAGAAGTGTGAAGGTTTAAGGGCACTGCTATGCAGTACAAGTCTAGACTTGTGGGTTTAAAGGGTATTAAAGTTACATGTCTGAGAGTACTCGGTTTTTGTACTCTTAGTTATTACCCTTATGAGAGTTCTATGAAGAAGAGTAATGATGTTTCCTTTCAACAAGAGGGCGAGTTCTCTTGTTTCAGTTTGTTATTAGTTATTTCTAGATCGGTAATACTCGTTATTAACGTCTTTTTATTATATATATATATGTGAGAACTACAAGGAATGAACGTTGTCGGGACTGCAAAAGAGCAGCACTTAAATTGCACACACATCTACCTGTCAAGTATAATGAATGATGATAATGTGTATTGAACTGTGTGGATGATAAAATTTGAATGCTATTCTATGAACTATTTATAAATATTTTACATGCGAATGAAATTGTGAATAGAAATAAACAGGGTGAGATATGGAGTTTAGACTTAGTTCAGATGATGAGGATAGTAATGATAACTGAGATGTAAAGGGAAAGCTGTGTTTGGACTGTGGTTTTTTATTTTTATTGTTATAAATAAATATATACTGTTTATTGTTAATAGGGTGGCCCCTATTGCACTTTTAAGGGAGACTCTATCCGTTTTGTTTTAAAAATAACTATTTCTTTTAAAACTTTTTGTTTGTTTGGTTGTTTTATACTTGATTGTATATCATAGCATACATGTAGGATAACATTAAACTCACGCATCTCATTCATGTTTTGCTTGTTTCATCACTATCTTGAGACGCTGAGAATAGATCCGGGTCGGCTTAATTGAATCAAGTAGATTAACGAATGATTCAGTCACCAATACCATTTTTGGGTGTGTTCACAGGCAATTATAAGACAATCAAAATCTATATCTAATATATTAAATTATTATAATTTATTTTATTATTCAACGAGAATACATCTATAAAATTATAATTTATTTGTAAAATAAGTCACACATGATACAACATCTTATCTAATATATATAATACCCGAAGCAAATTAAGATTCAATGTGGCAATTTAACACAATGTCAAGGACCATCCTGTTGATCATTAACATTATCCGTTTCTAGTAAGCCTTGGAGGATTTGTAGTAATTAATAATTTGAGGATGACAAACAGAAATACTTTTTGACATTTTTATTGTATCAATAGCCTGCTTTTTAATATTAACATTGGACTAGCCAGCGTTTTTTAATGCTTAAGGACATATAATATAATGTATTTCTTTAGTATTTAACATTTTCACGTATATATTTGCACCAACATTAAATCTTTTACGTTACGCCTGTGAGCAAAGATCGGCTACACATGATCAGCTCTCAATTAGTAACTATTACTTCCCATCAAATTAGGATCCAAACTGAGTAATAATATTGAAGGCACAGATATACGATTATCCTTAAGACGATTTGTTTGACATAACTTATTTGAACTTTAATTTACATATAAAATCTTCTGATCATGATCGCTATATATAATATACTCTTTAACAATATACATGCATCTCTCTCTCTTAGTTCTGTTCATATAACATAGAACGTAAATACATATACATAGAGGTATATATCTATAAATATACATAGCTGCCATGTATAATAAGAGCAGCAGTATCATGCAAATTATATTGTTAACTGATTGATTAAGTAACTAAGTGGAGGAAGACCAGAGGAAGGCTCTCATGGCATACTTGCACTTCTCATTTACATCGTTGAAGCCAGGAAGGACGTACTGTCCGAGAATGTTGGCCCCTTCGAGCCCCCCTCCTTCCCCCCAAGAGGGACTTTAAATAAATTTTATAGGCTTCTCTTAATTTAAAAGTTAACTCTCAAGGATAAAATTTTCCTATTAACCTATTTACAAGTCACCAATTACCCTCGAAACTGATGTGTAATTAACTTAACAATTCTTTTCCTCACACATCATACCATTCGAATCATTTCTCACTCACTATATGCTAGGTCTAGATATTATATTAAAGTTCCATGAGATTCTAATTCAGGATGACAGACTTACTATGAGGCAAGCCGAAACAACACCAAAATCAACCAGATTCTGATACCATTGTTGGGCCTTTCGGGCCCCTAAAAAGGATTTACAATAGGTTTCATAAACTTCTCTTAATCTAAAAACTAGTTCAAGGAATAAGATTTTCTTATTAACCTATATGCAAGTCACTAGTTACCCTTAAGACGGACATGAGATTAATCCAACAATCAAAATTATTGTTGGGCTAATCCCACATCCGTTTCAGAGGTAACCGGTAACTTGCATATAAACTAATAGGAAAACCTTATTCTTTAAACTAATTTTTAAATTAAGAAAGGCACATATAAAACCGGTTTTAGGACCTTTTATGGGCCTGAAGGACCCAAACAGAGAAGGCAATCAAGCTTCCACTCCGGCATGCCTTTATAGTTGGCTTTCACATATCTTGGGTAGTGCAGAGGCAATCAAGCTTCCACTCCGGCATGGCTTTATAGTTGGCTTTCGGCATGGCTTTATAGTTGGCTTTCACATATCTTGGGTAGTGCAGAGGCATTTGAAAGCCTACAGAGCTATGGCCGCTGCCACCCACTCCACTCCACTCCCCTCCGGCGACCTTCGTCATGTGCACCTTCCTTCCCTGGTCTGTAGCCACCCCCATTTGATTTGGCCGAGAGCCCACCATGTAATTGTATGAATGTGATCTCTCTCTCTCACTGTATTTGGGATATAGTTTCTCAAACTTAGTGTGGATTGATGTGTAGATGAGTGACCCGGCGACGTATATATAGGCAGCCGCTTGGGTTATAGGGGAAGGCATGAGAACAAGACCACTCTTGTATGATTCATGTATATCATCATTCATATAGTTTGTCATATATGTTGTGATAAATCAATGGAAGTGGTGTGGATTGATGTGTCGATGAGTGACCCGGCGACGTACATATAGGCCGCCGTTGTATAGGGGAAGGCATGAGAACAAGACCACTCTTGTATGATTCATGTATATCATCATTCATATAGTTTGTCATATATGTTGTGATAAATCAATGGAAGTGGTGTGGATTGATGTGTAGATGAGTGACCCGGCGACGTACATATAGGCCGCCGTTGGGTTATAGGGGAAGGCATGAGAACAAGACCACTCTTGTATGATTAATGTATATCATCATTCATATTGTTTGTCATATATGTTGTGATAAATCAATGGAACTGGTGTGGATTGATATGTGGACGAGTGACCCCGACGACGTATATATAGGCCGCCGTTGGGTTATAGGGGAAGGCATGAGAACATGACCACTCTTGTATGATTAATGTATATCATCATTCATATAGTTTGTCATATATGTTGTGATAAATCAACGGAAGTAGGGCCGTTTTAGAGGACTCAAAAGATTTCGTGGCTTGGAGAACAACATATACACAAGTGGTGGTATTTTATTGCTGCAAAATATTAGAGGGAGGAGAGTGAGAGACAATGAGTGCTCACCAACACAATGTCATGTTGCCCTAGTGGTATGTGTTTGATTGACTGGGATGCAAGCTTTGCTTGATAATTGGTTTTTCCGGTTAATAATTTGCATTTTACCTAGGATATTTGCGCGATGCAATTGTGAAGGTGCATATATATATGACACATGGATGGATTGAAGAGGAAGCAAATTAAGCTGACTTTTCTCAAAACTTGGAGAAGATGGCATGTTGGCGTAGGCTGTTAAGCTCCAACTTAATGTTAAGAGTTGGAACTCGTGTAATGTTTGCCGTTTGGGACGAATACGTATGTCCCATGAAAATTTTAAAATGTATAAAATCATAATATTTTTTTGTCAGACATTAAATTTTAATCTGCTTCAATCCAAAACCCTAAATAAAAAAATATAAAATTGTAATTTAGAAAACTGGCTTGTGAACATTTTATAAAAAAGAATAATGTCCCATATATATAATAAAATTTTGAAAATTTTACTTTCATGCATTCGTGATTGAAGGTTAAGTAAATACATTATTGGACAACCTGTTGATGATATATCATGAGTACCTCGCCCCAACCAGAGCTGGTTAGTTGACCATCTTAGGTGCCGAGGTCGGCAATATGATGCCGCCAATCAGGGCAAAAAATAATAACTCAAACTGAAAAAAATTATAATTCAATCCTCCAACTACAAAAGCAGAAAAGTGAAAGAAAGTAAAAAAATTTTATCTCAAATATTTAATTTTTCTGCAAGCCACCGAATTTTATAAATAATTTTTCACCAAGATCCCTTTACTTCATAAAAAAGTTATAGCTTTGTCTAATGTTTTTGTATGTTACCCGGCCTCAAGGTAATCGATTAAACTCTTGCCGCTAGCTGTATGGTTGCTAGCTGCATGTTTCTTCAAGGAATTGGCAAACTTTAATTGCCCCTGCAAAGGGAGAGCTTAACCATTTATCCAACATTTTTTTGCCGCAGGAAAAAAAGCTTTTAGGAGAGTTGCTTAACTAATATCTAAAATTAAGTCAAAACAGAATATATTATATGGTTGAAGATTGAGACGAATCAATCAGCCTGATCTTATGATACGAATATTTAAAGCATTCTCAAGTAGCTACAACTCTAGCAAAGAAAAGAAGATCATATTTCATCTTAAATTTGGCAGTTCGTTACTTTAAATAATAGAGCGGTGCTCAACTCGACTCAACTTCTATATAACCTTTATAATACATATTCGACATCCCAAACTTACTTACGCAACTGCTTAATTAATTTTAAAAAGAGAATATTTGATCATCCCGATTGACTTTTCAAGTGGTAGAATGACAGCAAACAACGCCCAAAACCCAACGAATGTTTTTCAACGGGCACCAGCCATTGCTTTTCCACAACTAGCCCCATATGGTCTCGTACAATTGGGTAAGGTGGCCGCCTCTTTTGAGTTCGAAGTTCTAACTTTATTACAACAGAGCAACCATCAAGGACTCAAGTCATCAAACTCCTGCTTTTGTTTCTCTTGTGGAAGAAGCTATGGACCATAGTTATCCCTTTGTACTATATCTACTCATTTGACAATTTATCTATATATATATATATATATATTATTTATTTATATTTATAGCTTCCTCGGATTCAAAATCATACAAAACATGCCTTCATAGATCTCTGCATTTTTATATCCTGCTTCCATATTCCAGAGCCAAGAAAGAGAGAGTGCCCTTGTACTTTCCTCCAATGAAAAAGTTCCATGGTATTTTAGAATACACAAGTTCTGGAGCGTTGTCATAAATGTCGAACCCATTATATATAGCCGGAATGCTTGTTTGTGGATAGGCAAATTACCAAACCCCGTTGATTATATATAAGTTACTCATGTTTTTGTTTTTCTCCATGCTTCCAATATGAAATTGAGCCAAATTTCGCAACACATGGAGAACAAATTCGTTTGTTTTTGTCTCGGTGCATAGAATGTCCCGAACAACAAGCATATGCACAGTAAATGTTAACGTAACGCTCAAGCATTCATTAAATATAAGTACTTGTATTAAAGGCAGGGAAATTAAACAGATACATTATTATATGACTAGATTAATCCCGAATAATTAATGTACTCCAAATTATCCACAACTATATGTCATAGCTATGCAATTACACGTGAAATGCATATTATTTTTACATTGCTTTTAAATATGTATTATAGTACTTACAATTAAGTAAACTTCATATATAATCAAGTCAGACAAATGAAAAAGGTAGAAAATAAGGCCAACCAACCCAGAACATAAAAAGATGTTATTAGTCATTAACAGCAGCAAGAAAGGCTACAACAACTGAGTGGTACTGTTATTAATCTTCAACACAACATTCCTCCCTGATCAAACTCCCAAAGAAAAACAAAGACAGGACGCCAAAGATCATATCAGCATATAATATATAGCAACGTTCATGGAGGTTGAAGATGATCATCACGGTGAGTTTAGTAGGGAGACCAAAGGAACGCTCCCATGGCGAACTTCCTCTTCTGCTCCACATCTCCAGTAATGGGCAGGCCATATTCAGTGAGGACACAGTTGAGCTTCCACTCCGGCATCTTCCCATAGTCCTCCTTGGTGTACCTCGGGTAGTGAAGAGGCATTTGGAAGTTATAGGCCCCCGCGCCGCACCTCTGATCTCCGGCGGACACTGGTTGCATCGCCCCGACCTCCGCTGTGGCCCTGCTGACAGACTCCATTGGTGTCGAAAGGAGAAAAGGAAGCTTGTTTGATGATTTGTTTGGTTGTGGCGAGGAAGAGTTGGACGAGGTGAGCGGTTATTTATAGGGAGGAGGCGTTTAGAGAACCAATGATATCGGTGAGAATGTACTGGAATTCAACTCAGTGTGGGGGCAGCAGCCACAATAACACCACTGTAAGTCGATCTGTTACTGCATCATTCCTGTAACTGCACCATTCCTCGAACACCCCTCCTTTTGTAATATTTGTAGGGGGCGTAAACAAGTTGGCCGAGACGTTCTTGAATTTGATATAATTTTTCGCAAGTATATTTGAGTGTTCGATGAACTTTTGATTTATTATGGATCGAGCAACTCGTCTAAATTTTACGGTATTTGGGTTTAGCTCATGTTTGGCTTGTTGTATTTTTGAGCTGAGCGAATATTTGTATTTAGTTCGTGTTCGACTTATATATAATTAAATTTTTTTCCAATATTATATAAATTCAATATAACAGTAATAGTATTGACAAGCTGAGTATTTTTTCAAATTTGAGCACATCGAGTTCGAGTTTCAAACCAAGTCAAGCCGAATACTCCTTAAGCCAAATTTTGTTCAATGTTCAACGAATTATCTATTTCGAACCGAGTATTTTTTCAAGCACAAAATTAACAAGCACAAGTTCAAACCAAATCAAGCCGAACATAAAATAATTGCGAGCCAATTTGGTTTGTTGACACCCCTAAATATTTGTAATTGAAGTCTGATAACACAATAGTCACTTTGATATATGTACGTCCAAGATTAACATTTGTTGGACATTTATGGGCATAGACTCTTCCTTTTCTGTATTATTGGGGTTACAAAACACTTATTTTAGTCGGGGCTAGATTTTGTGGTAGAATAATGATATGTTCAAATAAAATAAGATCTTATTATGATCTGCTAGCCGGAGAATACCCTGAACATGATGAACTTTGTTCCGATAGAGTATTTGAGGGAAAACATCCGACACTTTAGGGTTGGCTGTGTTCATCTTAATTATTTGATCGAATAATATCAAATACAAACAAGTACAAACAAGAACATGTCAGATATTTGTCCAACCATTGTTGTAATGGAGAAACAAGGAATTGATGGATAAAAAATGGCAGGTAAGAAACTGGTGAAAGCTGAGGGGACACACAGAGAGCATGGCAGGTAGACGAAGAAAGCCATGAGGGTCATGCCTGCCTGGCAGTGGAGGAAGGTGGGCAGTTTGGTCATGGAAGGGACGCTCTTGCCCGCATTTAACACTGCTCGTTAACCTCTGGAACGCCGGCCAAGGAAGGTTATTTGTTGTGGTGGATGAAAAAGAAAAAAACTATATGATTCTCACCTTTTTCAGGTTTATTGGCTAATAGTTTTCGGTGCAAGCTGAATCTTGCTTCTGAAGAGGGCTGTTGATTTTATAGCTGGATGTTCCTAAATTTATTTATGGTCTTGGGCTCAAAGTGGCTCAAAAGTGTCAAAAATAAAATCAAAAGTGGCTCAAAGTGCTATCGAATGGTAAGATCGCCGAATCTGAATGGGATTTAACCATGGTAGGTAGAATATACGATGTCGACAACTGCCCATAAGCTACGTAAAGAAAGAAAAAATGGCGATGAGCTAGTGACAAGCGGTGAACAAGGAAGCTACAAGTTTCCCCCGCTAGCTAGTAAGAAATTGTTGCATAACAGGTCATTGGGTCGCTGTTCAACACACCCCTCGTATTGTTATTGTCGCCATTAACGAGCTCAGTCGAGGGTTACTTAGGATTTTCATGCTGAGAGCAACTTGAATTAACTTACCGTGGAAAAGAAAAATCTCATAACTCAAATCATACAAGTTTATTATTATTATTATTATTATTATTATTATTATTATTATTATTATTATTATTACTGTTATTATTATTATTAATGCAGTTATTATTATTATTATTAGTGTTATTGTTATTCTAACTATTATTGTTATTGTTATTCTTATTATTCTTATTATTATTATTATTATTATTATTATTGGGTTATAAGAGTGCCAATTCAATCAAGCTAAACGAAACTGGTTTGAAAAATAAAAATCAAAAGAATGAATAATTGAATGAATGACCAGGCAATCAACTAAGCAATTTAGACGACACCGGACAAACTCATAAATAATGTCTCAATCATTGTGCAGCATTCTTGACTCTTCGCCACTCGCTAAGCCAAGGCCGCACTATACCATTTTGTGGAGCAAGATATGGCACCAACCACATCCAATCAATGGTTCAATCAGACCATCAATAATGCATCCCATATGAAAGACATCGACAATGTAGAAACATTAAAATAAAATTAGACATTCTGTGATCTTGCCAAGCCGACCAAACTTGCCATTGCTGTTCGAACTGAGATGGCGGCCAATCAATAAGGTTAATCAACCATTACAGGGATGAAAACACCATTTATGGATTCTAAAAACATGATACGATTGTCTCTTCTCCCTGTAACCAAACTGTTCTTCCCCCAACCCCCCCCCAAAAAAAAAAAACATACAACTCAGTATTATATGACTAGCAGAAACCAGAAAATGAAGCAATCACATTAAAGGGGGGGAAACACTTTTCTCTATGGAAATATTGTACATTATGAAGATGTTCGTTCGATATCAATGTCTTTTGAAGTTCCCGAGGCCACTTATGTTGTCAATGGCAAATCTCTTAGCATGGTAGGAGGTGCAAAGTATATGTGAAGAGACATCATACAAATGATAATGCCCAAAAAGAGCTGCGTTGAAGCAGATTACCAAATTAACCACTTGAAATAGAAATGCAACAACTATTATTGATGGAAAGAGATAACCACAAAGAAAGAATCTAACCTGAATTGTCGGTTTAAAGTCAAAGAGATATACAGATAGTAGCATAGTCAGTAGCATCATAGCCATTGATGTTGAGTAAACTTGAAGTCAGAAATTTACACTTTCATGACATGTACGGTTCATGTAACATCAGTTCTACTCAGAAAGGTAATATGCTAATAAACTAAGCTGGAATAACAGAAAAATCAAAAGACATGTGACGTATCATTTTTTCTCTATTAAAAAAGAGTACACGTTGCATAGCAAAAGGAGATATAAATTTATGCATAATTCATAGAAAATATAAAATAATGCAAATAACAGGACAAAAGTGTGTTTCACCCAAGCCCTGACTGGACTGGACTTGGTTCTGAAGATAGGCTGAACTTGATCTAAGCAAGATTTTGGCACCTTTAAGACTACTCGCAACAAAAACTGCAGAGGTGAAACAAAAACCTGTGACTAATCTCAGCCTTCTCAACTGAAAGCCCATGAGAATGGAAATTTCCCAGTATGATGGCATGTTATGTGGTGATATTGGCATACCCACTTGTATGTTCATTCCTCTCGACATCATAAATTGCCATCTCATCCCAGCTACTAAGAGTAAGAATTTTTACATTCTGATTGGCAGTAACTTCTTGTCAATAAATGAAATACACAAATACCACATGAATGTTTAATAAAGAAATTTATGAATGACTTCGCCTGATATAACTCTCCAAGAAGGAAACTATGAAACCAAATTCACCAGAAATAACATCATACACCCTCCGCAATGGGCTTGACCTTGACAAAGCCATGATCATAGGAAAGACATTGACTTTATCTCAAACATCTAGAAGGGGAAAATAAAATTGGCCATGGAAGCACAACAATAATGCTTTCTTTATATGCTGTTTGGAGTTTAATGACACAGAAATGAACAAGGAAATACCTTAACAATGTTAGCAGCAAACTTCATTATCCATGACACAAGTAGGCCAGATGAACCCAAGTTTAGAACAACAACCCATGTTGTGATACTGTAACCAGTAAGAAGGCGTCGCCGCCATGGTCCTTTTTCAAACCCAATCCTGAAATCGTCCATGAGCAGTCTTGCCATGTTGAAAATCACTCCGAACCTAAAACCATAATACATTCAAGTATTTATTATATCGTGAACAACAAAAAATATCATTTAACATAAATAGGAATCAAATCGTAGAAAAGCAGGAAGATATACGTCTACAATTTCACATTTTGCCAATACAAACTGTCATTATTTTTCTTCATAAGAAACTCTGTATAGACACCTGCTAGAGCCAACAAGCAGACAGAACTCCCAACAGGCACCCCTGAATTGGCGCTGAGAAAAGGAACCCACAAGAAGCTTCACCAAAACCTTTCACCTAAACCACTTCAATCAAAATGCATTCAGGGAGATGGTATTGTGTTTTTTTTTCTATTGCACTAGTTTACCTATCAATAACAGTCATCAGATATCATTTGCGCTCAATAAATACCAAATAATCATAAAGGAAAAAAAGTCTGACTTATCCCTGGATCAGGGGTCAGATAAACTGTAGATATATGTTAAAAACATAAAGTTGAGCATTAAAGTGGCCTAAGATCTAACAATATAGTAATATGAGATCCAATTTTAGTTCAAGTTCAACAGATGATTGTAATGAGGATGACAATTTATAAGTATATTTGGTATAGAAGAGACTTGAATACTTGAATCAGTAGCCCAGAATTACAGAGAGAAAATTAAAACTCAAAATGTATGCTAAATTGTTACTCAAATAAATCAAAAAATTAAAATGTATTGATCAAGAAATTCACCTGATTTGTGGTGGTTCCAACGGCTAATAATATGATTGCCATCCACTTCAGGTTTGACAACTTTCTCCTCAAAAAGAGCCTGCAGAAACATGTCCTTAACTTGTGAAAAAAAATGGCCGAAAAAAATACTTTATTTATTAATTTAATGGTATAGGAAGGCACTTGGAATTCCCTGGAATGGATGAACCAGTGTATCAAGACATTGCAAATATCTGAAATAATATTTCAAATGAATCCATGTGCCATTCCAGACTCTTAAAAATTGACTAGGACAAAACAATAACCTATTTAGCATACAGAGAAGGTCTTATAGTCAATCATCTGCCAATTAAAAAGTAATGTGCTTCCAAGCACACTTCCCTTGTACTGTCATAATTATTGCACGGATTTGTATGTGAAACTGCACAGAAGATGTACACACTTGAACATGAGAGCAGTTGTAACAATCTTAAAATTACCCATGATCTGATAGGTTGAAGTATCCACAAAAGTCAATGTGGAAAATTGAACATTGTTGTGAACCAGGTAGATAATTGAAGGGATAGGAAATAATCGAATGCTCTTCCAATCAGTACTCATCCTTGGTGGTGGCGAGCTTCTACACTCTGCCCATAAAAGAAAACTGGATACTACAAGCTACAGGTAGATAGCCCCCTCCCTCCTCCCCGAACAAAAAAGAGAGAAAAAAGAAAAAAACAAAAGAGTGCTTGTCACCTTGAGCAATTTTGTATACTTTTCAGTTGGAATTACGAGATTTATTTCTAAAACACGCATCAAAATTTTAAGATTTGATAATGTGACAAATGTACCTTAAACACTTCAGCAAGAAAGGGAACCTTCGCGTAATCATATTGGTAAGTGTCATTGCTTTGCGAAAGAGGTGTCAAAATTCCCTGCACAGACAATGCAGGCAAAGAATTCAATAGCATATGACATAAAACCCAAAAAATGGCACTCGCAAGCAAGCGCATCTATGCAGAGCAGATCAAAGCAACTCAGCCTCATTCAAGCAACATACCTTACAAACGAAAATAACCAATACTAAGAGATCACTAAAGCATAATAGTGATGGAACGAAAACTAATGGCATGCATACGTAACTAATACAAGAAAGAGGTCTGACAACACTAACTAACAAAAGCACAAGATCCGCTACAACAAAGACACATACTAAAAAAGGAAGCAAGAATGCAAATGCAAAAAAAAACACTTGAGCACATATCAGTCACACAACAGCAAGCAATAGTTGATGTGGAATAATAAATCTAGAGGGGGGATAAGGGCAGGAAGGAATGCGAGAAACAAACCAACCAACCTGGGAACTGGTGAGAAGGTTGAGAAGCAGAGCCACAATGCACCACTCCATCCTCACATCACCTTTCTTCGCGCATGCATCTCAATCTCAATTAATGGAGAGCATCTCCTGCATCCGGAAGAAGCATCAATATGCTAGAATTCTAACTACTTCAACACCCAGAATCAGATTCTTTTTAAAAAAAATAAACAAATAAATAATGGCTTAATCCATGACACTATTGACTTCAACACACAGAAATTCGAATGAATCAGAAGGAGATTAAAAGCAGACCCATATTGATTCCAACGCCAAAAATTATTGGAATCCTGGATGATCGTCGCTTTTCTGATCGACATTCTGGGCTAAATTTTGCTGGACGGCCGAAGACGCTGCCATGTCCATGGCCGTGCTTGTTCGCGACCGACTCTCGTACTCTATCTCAGCTCTAATCAAGAGTGAACGAGCCTAATATTTTATCCATTTATTAATATAAAATATAAAAAAAGTAAGTAAAATATGCGATAATAATGTGTCTGCGTACATACGTAAGAATAGTTTCATGAACAAATAAAATTATTATTTAAAATTTTAATTAAAGTTTAAATTAGTTTTTTATCAAGGAAAATATTATACAATATTATAAGGCGGTTAAAAAATCAAATCTAATAACCAAACAAAAATACTAATGGTCTAAGACACCATGTTTTAAACAAAAAATTAAAAAAATTAACTCAAATAACATAAAATTTTATCTAGGGCGACTAGGCAACACGCCACAAGTCTAGCCACCTTTTAAATGAGGGTAGCCGAATCGGGTTATCCTTCGGTAAAAAGTGGCCAGATCCAATCACCCCTCTATTTAGATAAGTAATCATATCTAACCATCTGGTCTGCCAAAAATAGCTCTTTAAATTAAAAAGTAATATTTTTATTTTTTATTTTATTTTTAAATAATTTTGAGTTGTGTTTTTTTATTATTATAAAACCAACCAATGCAAGCTTTGTTGTTATAATAAATTTTCTTTTTGGTAATTAATTTTAATTTTCCCACCACTTAGTAATATTAAAAATAATCCTCCTCCTCTTTCTTATTAAAAAACTCCTTACATTATATATTAAAAAAAAACAGATAAACGAAAACGAAACTCCACTCGGCTCACTCAAAGAACGGTCCTGAATGGGGTTCTAAGAGTCAATGAACCGTTTTCGTCAAATAAAGAGCAGGGCCAGGCTATTCCCATTCCAATGTATAAAATTATCAACGCCGGCGATTGACCAATTCAAACAAACTCCACCAGGTGACTCTCCCACGTTCTTGGACATCGACCAATCGTGAAGCCCACATCCCCCACACGTCATATCTATGCAGTTTGTTCTTCTCCCACGTCCTCTTCAACGCTTCCATGCAAATAAAACCAAAACTGCCGTTTCCCAACCTTCAATTCCATCTTCACAGCAAGCGCACATTTGTGAGGCATATACTAGCCTCCATCTGCCTCAATTCCCTCGTCCCCATCTTCATTGTCACGCATCGATTCCTACATCTTCGATCGGATTCTGCGTTTTACGTCGATCACAATTAGGAGCTCAGACAATGTGGGTTCTGCAACAGTTTTAAGAAATTCAACGCCTGGCCAGCCTGGTGTGAGTACACCTTCTTGGTAAATGACATATATAGAATAGATCGGTTGAATTTATAAGAACAAGTATAGGGTACCTTGTGTGTTTTTTTTTTTGTAACTTGTATTTCCGGTACTGTTTATTTGGTTATAGACTTTGGCGCCGCTTCTGTTTCTTGGAGCCGGGAATGGAACAATTCCGACAGTTGGGGAGGCTCTTGGGAGCATACGGGCTTTGATGACATTCAAGGATCAGATTCGGATCAACCAGCGGCAGTGCTGTTTGATATTTGACGTGTTCAACCTGGCTTTTGATGGTGTTGCAGAAGAGATATCCGAGAATCTGAAGTTTGGGGAAAGGTCCACAAAATGGAAGGAGATTGAGCAACCTTTGAGGACACTCTACCTGGTTTTCAAAGATGGCGAGAGCTACATTCGCCGATGCTTGGAGACTAAAGACTGGTGGGCACACGCCATTTCTCTTGCCAAGAACAATGACTGTGTGGAGCTCCACATTCACAACTTGCTTTGGTGTGTTGCTGTCGTGATGGAATCCATCGAGGTCGCCGACGAAATCTGCAGCTGTGACGAGGAAGAGATGAGGAAGAAGAGGATCATGTCAATGAAGAAATATGAGAAGGAATGGATGGACCCCAAACTTTTCCAGAGAAAATTCGGCAAGAAATATTTGGTTTCTAAGGATTTGTGCAACAAGATAGAGAGTGCATGGAGAGAAGACCGATGGCTGCTTTTGGGGATGATTGGTGAAAAGAGTTCCGTGTCATCTTCTTCTCCTCCCTCCAAACAAGAGCAGAAAATTGCAGAGTTGCTCTCCAAGAATCTTGAAGGGCTACTAGAGCCATCCAAAGGGAAGTTTTACCCAAGCTCTCTTTTGGTTGGCTCTGTTGGTTACAAGATGAAGAGAAGGCTGGGAAATGGGAACCAGTACAAAGAAATAGAGTGGATGGGAGAAAGCTTTGCTGTAAGACATTTCTTTGGTGACATAGACCCGCTTGCCCAAGACATATCGCTTCTATCTTCCATGTCCCACCCAAATGTGATGAATGTTTTCTGTTGTTTCTCTGATGAAGAGAAGAAAGAATGCTTCCTGCTCATGGAGTTGATGAATAAAGATCTCAGCAGCTTCACCAAAGAAGTTTGCGGCCCAAAGAGGCGCATTCCATTTTCTTTGCCTGTTGCAGTTGATATCATGCTCCAAATTGCAAGAGGAATGGAGTACCTTCACTCTCGGAGTATCTATCACGGGGAATTGAATTCTTCCAATGTGCTCGTGAAGAACAAGCCTTCGTCCACAGATGGCTATCTGCAGGCAAAAATCACAGGCTTCGGACTGTCCTTGCTTAATCATTCTGCTGCTAGAACATCGTCAAACCAGGCACCTGCAGGCCCCTCCATTTGGTATGCTCCGGAGGTTCTTGTAGAACAAGAGCAGGCAGAAACCTATACTAATAGCAAGTACACAGAGAAAGCGGATGTATACAGCTTTGGGATGATTTGTTTTGAGCTTCTAACTGGTAAAGTTGCATTTGAAGATGGTCATATGCAAGGAGAGAAAGTAAGCAGGAACATTAGAGTAGGGGAACGTCCCCTGTTCCCCTATCACACTCCCAAATACCTCGCCACCTTAACCAAGAAATGCTGGCAAATGGACCCTTCGCACCGACCAACTTTTGCTTCTATTTCCCGAATTCTAAGATACACTAAACGTTTCCTTGTCATGAATCCTGACCACAGCCAGCCTGATCCACCACTCCCACCAGTAGAATTCTGTGATCTTGAGACGAGCATATCCAGGAAATTACCTTCATGGACGAGTACTCAAGTGTCCCCTTTTGTGCAGATACCTTTTCAGATGTTTGCTTACAGAGTGGTAGAAAAGAGAAAACCACAGTCAAGATGAAGGAAAAGAGTTCAGAATCAGGGAGTGATGGAGCTTCACAACATGGAGATGATCAGAGTCTTGTAGGGTATGATGCATTTTCTACACCTCGATCGAGATCACCATTGACACGATTCACTCAACAAAATGGAAACACTCCTGCTAGAAGAACTGTAGATGGAAAAGCCACCAAAAACTCAGGTAAACATATAATATTTCCATTGCATCTAGTTCTTACGTTGATACTGTGTAGGCCAAGCAAGGTCTGTCCATGGACCATTTACTGGTAACCCTCTTCACATCACCAGCATCTTCCCTGAAAATTAGTGCATGAAGTACTACCATTGTTAACCTTGTAGGAAGCAAAACAAAAGCCTTTAGACCGCCTCAGTTGACAACAATTAGAAGCTCGAGGGAGAACACTCAAGGCCAGCTCCAGCCCGTGCTACACAGTACAAGCAGGCGAAAATCCTCCGGGCACGCTTCTGATTCCGAACTGATTTAGTCCTTACAGCAGTTTAGTTTGTTTTACCTCTTTTACCTGTGCAAACTGGATAGAGATATAACAGTTTACTTCAAGACTAGTTTTACACATACAAAGATTTTTTCATTTTTCATTAAGTGTTTTTCTTGTTCTTCATTTTCTGTTACAGCAATGTACGATCTAAATTGGGAGTGACAGAAAGAAAAGCGAGATAAATTTTGTCTTGACTGTGTCAATACTATGGCATTCATTGGAAGGAAGCAGTTCTATAATTGGTTACCCCTCTTCCTGTGCATTAATTTGGTTTACTTCGTATAATGTTTGGTTTTAGTTATAAAAGTATAGCGAATAAGTGGCGATCGTCAAAACTTATTTGCAAATTTCGGGTTTACAGGAGAAAGAAATCAAATTGAAGCTGCTTATCAAAGTATTGATTTTGTCCATCCAATACTCAAGTTGAAGCTGCTTTTTGACAGTCAGAGAAGAGGGCTTTCTTGGAATCTTTGAGTTTTGATAATCAGTAGGTTTTGATGTTTATAACAGACAAGGTTTCTGATACTTGGAAACTGAACATAAAAAAATTAGGAAAAGCAGCAAGAAGTTCCATATCCATATCAGATTGCCATTCCCGGATGGTCATGAAATAAAGCTAAACGAAATGAAAAAATCGAAACAACAGTCAATTTTATGTCAGCCAATGCAGATATATTTTACCATGATTTCTGCATGCAAGATTATTGAAAGAAGAAAGATTTAAGAACAAGCAGAATATGACAGTCATCATCGGGAAAGTTTTCTCAGCACAACGGCTATTGATTAACAAAAATGATCGACTAGACACTTTGACAAGCACGATGGGAGAAATAATGTACTCAACCTTACGGTAGCTACAAATTTTATAATCTTAAGGGGATATAATAATTAAACGCAGCTTCAAAGAAGGAAGAATTATTTCCACGGCAATCAATCTCTGTGGTTAGAAAAATTATTACAAACTACTATCGCTCATACAATTTTCTTATAATCTTATTCAAATTGCTTGAAACATTTATGACATAAAGAATTGTGTCAGAAGCAACTGCACCATTTTCTAGTCTCTGTAGTTCCAACGTTGCAGCAAAATTATTTAATTCATACCTTCACCTTGTTATTAGAATCCATTGAAGAATCTTTTTCTTCTGAAGAGAACTTCTTTACTTTCTGCACAGTAGACATATGAAAAAAATTAACATGCATATATGAAATAAAAATATGAAATGGACAATATACTGAAGCTACATCACGACAATCCAAGAACTATTTTCTACTTCATCAAGAGGTATACCTATAGAACGATGATCATGTTTCTATTTTAATATATTTGGCCAACCAACAAAAGAGTTAATGACGTAATGTAAATTATGTAATAGCACTCTTGGAAAAGCATAAAATAGCACCTGAAATTTGCAGCCAATTTACTTTTAATTTAATCTAGCCCAATCTTCCATAATGAATGTGAGCCATAGAAAAACATTGTAATCTTTCACCATGATATTACAAACACTTAAGTAATTGGTGAGCTTCCTGATGGAAGAAATTTGATATAAGAGTTGAGTAAGTTTAGTGTTCCTTCTCTTACAAAAGTTATATCATAGAAGCATTAGCTTTGCTATTATTTAAGTGCAAATACGAATCCAATTATTAGAGCCAACTTATTCTGTTCCTCTCCTTTGAATTTGAATGAGAGGAATCCCAATATTATTTCAGAATACTAAACAACACGGTTGTTGATGTCATATCATTAGGAACCAGAATTTAGCCCCAATTTCACAATAAGAAGGCCGCAAAACTTACAGCAAGATCCACCACTAACTCAAATCGGAAGTATCAAGTGCAACTCAAATAATAAAAGAAGCATCAAAATAAGCAGATAAACTCATGAGCCACCTCCGAATTCATAGCATGTTTTCTGAAATAGTACCATCAGCAACCTCAAACCATGAAACCTCAATGTAGTTAGCTAACCAGTTTCAACTCTATAAACACTACTTAGCCAAAATAAATGGAATATTACGGTTATTATTCACATTTTCCAACCCACTTTTCGTCCTTCTTTTCACTTTGAAATCATTATTTTGAACCCCCGCCCAGCATGCAATCTAATATCCAAATTGCAATTATAAACACGACAAAGACACAGCGATCAGAGTGATTAACACCAATGACAATTCCCTTCTTCGCAAAAACTATTTGGGCCTTTTTCACCTAAGTTCGTCACTATTTTTTTCTCATCCAATCCCATCAGCTTTATCCACCTTGAAATCATTATTTTCCTACGCCCTCCAAGCGTACCAATTCAACATCTTAATTGCAATGCTAAACATGGTACAAGAAGGTAATAAAATAGATTGGTCTAATGCAGGCAATGAGTCACTAATTAGCAAAACTTATAGAGGCCTTTCACCTCCATTCTTCACTTTTTTTTCTTACTGAGTCCCATCCACATTATCCACCTCGAATCACTATTTTTCTAACACCATTTTAACACCCGAATTGCAAGACTAAACACGGTACAAAAAGGGTAAAAGAATAGGGTAGTTTAACACACACAATAACTCACTTCTTAGAATGAAATCTTTTCAACCGACATTCTTCACTTTTTATCCATGTCAAAAAACACAATAATTTACTAACCCCCCACCGATCAAACCCACCCTGCTCCAACTTGCAACTACTAATCTATACATGCTATGCTGCCCATGTTGAATGATAATCACAAACGGTGGAGTAGCAGAAACAGAAAAAGAACACATATAGGATCAGCCACCAACATCAATTTCACTTTATTTTTTTCCAATGGTTAACTAATATAGTGATTTATACCTTGCCTAGAACACATTCCCGAAGGGCATCCAGGAACTGCAAGCACTTGTCGCGATCGAACTCCCGCTTCGGTCGCACAATTCAGCAGAGCGAGCGCCTCCACGGCGCAAACCGGACGTGGCCCTGACTCCGCCATCCCCACCCCAACATCGTTCTATTTTACTATGGTCATTTAATTATTTAATTTTAATTAATAAGACAAAAGCGTTTGTAGTCCAACGGTTAGGATAATTGCCTTCCAAGCAATAGACCCGGGTTCGACTCCCGGCAAACGCAGACAGGTCTTTTTATCTTTTTTGATTTACTGGTTCCAAGCTTTTTACTCTTTAGAAAGAACATAAAAAGGCTTTGGAGCCTGGATCATCTTCTTTATAAAGTCACATATATATTATTATTAGGTGGTGCTGGTTTTTTTGTATGGCCCATAAATAAGCTTCCACATCTCCCCATCTCTGAAGTCCGGCACCTTCACCATTGCAAAAATTACATCACCGCCATCAAGAACAAGATCAGATGCAAAAGATACAATACAAGAATAACAACAAAAACAATAAGATCAGATGCCATTAGTCATCTAAAAATGAAGTGTATTGTTTTATCTTTTTTGATTTACTGGTTCCAAGCTTTTTACTCTTTAGAAAGAACATAAAAAGGCTTTGGAGCCTGGATCATCTTCTTTATAAAGTCACATATATATTATTATTAGGTGGTGCTGGTTTTTTTGTATGGCCCATAAATAAGCTTCCACATCTCCCCATCTCTGAAGTCCGGCACCTTCACCATTGCAAAAATTACATCACCGCCATCAAGAACAAGATCAGATGCAAAAGATACAATACAAGAATAACAACAAAAACAATAAGATCAGATGCCATTAGTCATCTAAAAATGAAGTGTATTGTTTTCATCTTTTTGGATTTACTGGTTCCAAGCTTTTACTCTTTAGAAAGAACATAAAAAGGCTTTGGAGCCTGGATCATCTTCTTTATAAAGTCACATATATATTATTATTAGGTGGTGCTGGTTTTTTTGTATGGCCCATAAATAAGCTTCCACATCTCCCCATCTCTGAAGTCCGGCACCTTCACCATTGCAAAAATTACATCACCGCCATCAAGAACAAGATCAGATGCAAAAGATACAATACAAGAATAACAACAAAAACAATAAGATCAGATGCCATTAGTCATCTAAAAATGAAGTGTATTGTTTTATCTTTTTTGATTTACTGGTTCCAAGCTTTTACTCTTTAGAAAGAACATAAAAAGGCTTTGGAGCCTGGATCATCTTCTTTATAAAGTCACATATATATTATTATTAGGTGGTGCTGGTTTTTTGTATGGCCCATAAATAAGCTTCCACATCTCCCCATCTCTGAAGTCCGGCACCTTCACCATTGCAAAAATTACATCACCGCCATCAAGAACAAGATCAGATGCAAAAGATACAATACAAGAATAACAACAAAAACAATAAGATCAGATGCCATTAGTCATCTAAAAATGAAGTGTATTGTTTTATCTTTTTGATTTACTGGTTCCAAGCTTTTTTACTCTTTAGAAAGAACATAAAAGGCTTTGGAGCCTGGATCATCTTCTTTATAAAGTCACATATATATTATTATTAGGTGGTGCTGGTTTTTTTTGTATGGCCCATAAATAAGCTTCCACATCTCCCCATCTCTGAAGTCCGGCACCTTCACCATTGCAAAAATTACATCACCGCCATCAAGAACAAGATCAGATGCAAAAGATACAATACAAGAATAACAACAAAAACAATAAGATCAGATGCCATTAGTCATCTAAAAATGAAGTGTATTGATCTGCCTCATAGAATGTAATGAGCTAGAAAGCCTTACGGTCAATATTCGAAAGCAAATAAAAAGACTTTGGGTGCATCTTCTTTATAAAGCTATATTATATATTAGGCGGTGTTAGGTTTTGTTTATGGTCCATAAATAAGCTTCCACATCTCCTGATTTCCGAGTCCACCATCTTCACCCTTACATAATTTACATTACCACCATCAAGAACAAGACCGATCTAACAAACGCAATACAACACACAAAAAAAACAATAAGATCAGATGCCATTGTTCATCTAAAAATGAATCGTAGTAATCTGCCCACGTTCATAAGACTGCCTCCTAGACCATAATCCAACGTTTTTCTCGACGTAATTATGATTTCTACCCAAGATTATTACAATGGCCATAATCACTTTCCTCTAATGGGCCACTTGCTCGGCGAGCTACCCTGTGACAAATGGGCCAATAAAGCCCACGAACGGAGAAGCCCGAGCCCATTCTCAACGGCCCACCATATATATGGGTGCGGCGTCCGAATTGGTCCGACCGTCCGAAGTCCGAAGTATGTCCGACCGAATTTGACCGACCGAATTCGACCGAATTAAAACAAACCAAACATGGACATTTCTTTGTCCGACCGAATGACTCGATATTTTACATCAATAATATAATATTTTCAACATTTGTAAGGCTAATATTATAGTTTATAAAAATTTTAAAATGTAATATACAGTAAATTAATTAAGTTCATACATAAAATTGATATTTAATATCTTAAATAACAAAAAATGACATACATAGGATAAAAGTCACTCTTATTATAAGCCATAAATACTTTGAGAGTTAAGACCCAACAATCTCCTGTGTGAAATAACATAAAAAGATGGCAAGTAAAGCCAATGATGAAACATTCAAAATTTCAATTATATCGCCAATAGTATATGATGTTTGTTTTGCAAGAAAACATATGTTCTCATGCAAATGTAAGTGAACAGTTAATCAGGTGCACTAGTTTCATTCTTTAATAAGCACCAACGTCTCAAGTAACGAAATATTTCGAAGAAAAAGCAGATTCGAAAACTACGACTTTAAACAAGCTAAAGTTTGGTATAAAAAAGAACAGGCTAGATTTTATAAATTAATCTCAACAAAAATTTCACCATCCTTCAATCTTTGTATCCCTCAACAGAAAATAATCTTTGAAATTTGTTATCAAAATAGGCCCATACATCGGATGCCATTTTCTTTTTTTGATAATGCACCATCTAGAGATTCTCCTTCTTTAGCAATTGAATTTTTGTTATCTTTTCCATCTCCACTTTGTTCATTTATATTTAGTAATGAACTTGCAGGATCCATCTGTGAAAAAATATCAAATTATAAATATAAAATGTTATAACTAGTATAAATCAATTCTATTTATAAAAGTGGAATCAACAAATATAATTAATTGACACTTTGACAGTACCTATTCTTTCCAAGATGTAAACTTCCATCACCAAACAATTGTACAAATTTTTATAGCTCAATCACTGCACAATTTTGTTAGAATAAATTTTTTTTACATTATCATCCAAGTATAAATAATCTAACCTTATAAAATAATAAGAATTAATCCTAGATATAAAATAAACTAAATTTAGGATAAATTAAGTGATATATACACGGCGGCAACGGGCGGCGGTTCGACGGAGTCCGGCGTGCGGATGGCAGTCCGGCGACGGAGGTGGGCAGACGAGGCAGGCAGCGGCGGATGTTTAGGGTGGCGGTCCGGCGGAGGCAGGCGGCGGAGGTTGGAGCGGTGCAAGCTGGGCGGGGGAGGGCGGCGGCAAGAGGCGGCGGTGGATCTTCACACGGCGCGCAGAGGGTGGCGGAGACACGAGCAGATGGTGGCGGTCCGGCGGAGGCAGGCGGTGCAAGCTGGGAGCGGAGGCAGGCGGCGGAGGCAGATGAGGCGTGCAGGCGGAGCGGAGGCGGTCCGGCTGGAGGCAAGCGGAGCGGAGAGGCGTGCAGTGGCGACGGTGGCGGTTCGGCGGAGGCAAGGGGAGGGTGGGTGAGGGCGGCGGCAAGAGGCGGCGGCGAGGGCGGCGGCAGGATGCTGCTGCAGAGGCGGCGGCGGCGGCGGCGCGCCATATGAACAGTGTTTCTTGGTTAGGGTTTAAAATTTTAAGTTTTGATTTTGGACCGTCCACGGACATTGCTCGGGCCCGACGGACAAGTCGGATATTAACTCGGTCGAACAAATTTTGTCCGATAAAATTTCGGACAAACGCGGACATAACTTGTCCGACGTCCGTCCGACCGATGCCCACCGCTAGTTGATACTTTCTTCTCCAACCAACGTCAGCACTCGCCGAGCACGCCCTCCTCCGATCTGCTGGCGGCGGAGGTCCGGCGAGAACGGCGATGAAGAGGGTGCAGATCCAAGACCCTGCCGCGGAGGACGGCGGCGGCGGCGGCGACGCGCGGCGACGACGCCGAGGCTACGCTCGACGTTTCCCGGGGAAATGGCGGAGGACAACCAGGAGCCGTTCATGGGGATGAAGGTTCGGAGGAAGGCTTCCCTCCACCGGGAGTACCGGGGGGATTACCTTGACGTGCCATCTAATGGGTTTCTCATGCGAATTTTGGAGAAACACGGTCGGTATTGAGGCAGATATTTCGTTTCATTTGTTTCTGCGATTTTTTTTTCAATCAGATATTGTTTGAACACAAGATGATGTAATGTGACATAAATTTATGATTTTTAACTTGATTAATGTATGTTAACGGGAAAGAACATGTTTTTTGTATATTTCCATATGCTTCTTCTTATGGTTGGTATAGCTTTTGCTGTTTTTGTTTTGTGGTTTTGTTTGATATAGAACGCTTAAGGTGCGTGAAATGATAAATTTTTAAGGTCGTTAGAGTTGTTATTTGAAATTTTTGAATTTTTAATCTCCATTGTCTATGTTATCATCGATCTGTATATTTTGATTTGTACTGGCGAAGTTGGCTACAAGTATGTGATTTCCTTTTTCAGTTTCATCTGTTTGATATTGTCTTAACTATTGAGTGTGCGGTTAATTTACGTTTCATGTGTAATATGTAGGGGATAGACAAGTTTTATTTGCAGACAGAGTCATAAAATTCACTGGATCTGGAAAGATGAAAAGGCGTATCCTACTAGTAACAGACCTGGCTATCTATATTGTGGACCCTGAAGCAAATGCGCTGAAGAGGAGGATAGCGATGGATGCTGTTTACAAATTATGCTTGAGCGAGCTAAGTGATAATTTTTTTCTATAATTGTTCCTAGTGAATATGACCTCCTTATGGCTAGCACTAGAAAAACCGAAATTGTTACAGTATTAGTTGAAGCAACCAAGAGCATTTCAGACGGTCTTGATGTGGCATTTTCCAACAGGTAATTTTCCTGCATGAATGTATCCTGATCTCAATAGTACACCTTTTTTAATCTAATAAATTTGGAATTATAGCTGTGTTACTTACCTGCTAAGTATAAGGAATGCCAGTTTGCAAAACTGAATATTTTTACATAGACAATAAGAATAGCAATGCCAATGCTCTTGCGTCGGTGGTTCCAAGCCAGGGCAAAGAGGGTGTCAGGAAGGGCATCCGGCCATCATAGGAGTATGAATTTCGTAAGGTTGAAGGAGTGTGAATTTCATAAGACTTATTAGTAGTGTTTGTTGCCTGATGTCATGAGGGTATATAAGGTTAGAATTTATAACGATATATTTGAATGAGATTTGTGTTTTGGTGTTTTTTTGTGAACAAATGCTTTTAGTAATTATTTGTCTTCAGTTCTAGAATAAGCTGTTATTATGTCCACTCTGCATAAGATAGGAAAGAAAAACAAAAGTTTCCAGATATTTCCCAATAGGCCTTCCCCTGATGTTCTTCATCTGATTGGTGATTTTTAATCTGGGCAGCTTTGAATTTAATGCTGCTGTTGGTGCGGTTGTGGTTGTTCAATTTGAAGAAGTGGAAGGTAAGAAGTTTCCGTAACTACTTTATTACTTTTTTCGTATGTATTTCAATTAGTGCATTGATTAGATGAAGAGAGTGATCTTCACCCACTCTCAGCATGGCAAAAAGTAATGTGATGTCTGTTTAATTGGCGATCTTATCATGGAATCATAACCCATTCTTATGGTGGAAATGTAGGTGGTATTCGAACAAAGTTTATTAGAAAGTGAAATTCCAAATTTTCGTGGATGTTCTTTCCTGGAGAAAAATAAGTTCAACATTCATGTATTGTTCTTGGATTTTATTCGATTGTGCTATTTGCGTTGTTGATATGTAAATTGTAATGATATTGAAACTGTAAAACAAGATTAACGTGTCACCATTCCAATTCGGTATTTAATTCTCTGGAAATTCAATCTGCCCTGGGTTAGTGGCCGAAAAACCTGAGATTAACACGCTCAATTAAAGAGGGTGAGAACGGGGGCCAGGTAGGGCAAGAGGACACTTTTTTTAAAAAAATAATACTTTGAATAAGATAAATATGAAATGAAGAGTGGTATTAATTCATGTAACTCAATTTTATGTATTTTTATGTGGTGGAGTGGAAGGGGAAACTAAAAAATAAGAAGTTCATCGCTTGTAGAAAAATTTTCTTTTCTACTCAAGTTCATTCGTGTAACCAAGGCTTTAATAAACACAATACGATTCTGTTAAATTAAATTGTTTAATTTTTCACATTTATGTATCTTCACTTATGGAGCAGTTTCTGCTTCTTGACAACTAAGAATGTATATTGATTTTATGATGTATTCTTTTGAACTGTTGGAGATTTTCTCCGAAATGTTGGGCATTTAACGGTAAAATTTTGGAGATAAAACAGGAAGCCATAAGAACAATTTCTATTTGAGTATAAACTATAAAGTACAACACCAAAAAATTCAAGCACAAAACAAATTCCTTCTGCCATTTCTTGGTCAAGACTGTTTCTCAGTTCTTCAATTTCCACAAACAATCTACTGCAGGATCTAAGTGATTCGTCTGGCACGCCCTCACCCCAAAAAACATTTGTATAAAAAAATACAACATGCATAGACTCATGCCCCCCCCTCCCCTGCAAAACAAGTTAGCAAAATACGGTTTTAGTCTCATGTAGAAACGTAGAGCCTATTTGTCTTGGTGTTTAATAGTTAGTTCCGCTCTAAGGTGAAGCACACCGTTGATGAAGTATAGGCTGTCTTCAGCCATAAACGACTGCCATGGAATTTGGAACAAATTACGGTAACCAACAGCTTTACCACCTGTGAAAGTGTAGTTGCCCTTATATTTGCTCACAAATTCCCCCACAGGCTTGGTCCTTGCAGCAAATTCATAATCCACCGCAAAACTCACTGACCCCTTCTCCTGCATTCCAAGGAACAGGCCGAAGCAGTAAAAGGAACTCTGCTGGTCCATATTGCAATGTGCGGACAGGAAGAAGCCCTGTCCCCCAAGATGAAAAGCCTGAGAATAAACCCGTCCTGATGGAAAGAGATTCCCACACTCTTCTCTTTTGAGATCCAGGTAAACAATGCACTGATGAAATGGTGCTTCAAACTCAACAAGCTTTACAGGCCTGTATTTATATGCCCGTTCCATAAATCGCCTATTCGAAGTCTCATCCACTGCAAGTGCTCGCTGCCGATGTGGTGGTTCTGCTTTGAAAAAGAGCTTCGAGGACTACTTTGGAGGCAAGTTCATGGTCAAAGTCTGTGCAGTTTAGTACTTTCTTCAACTTTCTACAACTCATATAAGGAAATCGAATAAGGCGTCCAGGCGAGAACCCAGAATCTCACGTCTTTCTTCTACCTTTGGGTACTGAGCTCGGGTCCACTTTAGAACAAAATCATATACAGCATCTTCAGATGCAACCTGAAGCTCGTCACTGGATAAAACTGCCTCTATTCCAGCCAATGGTAAGCTCAACACTTCCTCTTGCGACCTTCATATGTGAAATCAAACCCTTATAAGTTAAAATAAAAATGAATAAATTAAAAGAACATCACACATGAAAAAAAAATAGGAAGCTTACTTGGTTATGTCCTTGTATCGTGAAGCAAGGTACTTCTTGGCTGCATCTGTCAATGGTAGCATTGCTTCAGCCATTAGAACACCAGAAGGAAGTTCTAAATATAACAAGGCAGATTCTGGCGTCATGGGCAAATTTCGCAATAATTTGCTGCAGTATCTCATGCACGAGGCGACTTCAAACTTGTCAGCAGCCATGAGCACATCTAAAAGTGCTGGTGCAGAAGTAGTTGTCAAAGTCTCGCGGTACATGAAATTTAGAAGTTCCATAAGAGCAGCCTCCTCTGAAACAGGAGAAAATAATTAGTACACAACGTTCAAATGCAACTCCCACATCTTTTAAAACATTCAGCATAGAGTTTCTACCATCCAATTGCCAAAAAATTCTGCATACAATAACTGAAGAGGTGCTGCTATGCCAAGGTTTGCCATTCATAGAGAAAGTTGAAAGGCATTCAAATATATATCATTATAAGTTATATCTTAATGTCACCACGTAGCAAACATTATTAAACTACAGTTGCCTCATCCACATCCTATCTGTGCAAAACACCTTGCTGTCACAATTAAGAATATTTAATCAAAAGAAAAAGCTATAGTTCACAAATATCAACACACCAGAACTTGTGGACAGATCTGATGGATAAAATCATTAATCAACATAACCATGAAACTTTTCACTCTTACCAGAAGCATTGATTCGTAATGTAACGTGTCTCTGTTCTGACTCCCTCATTCCGTTTGAGAAAAGCTGCCAAAAGCAAAAATAAATTTGGGCATCATAAATATAGTGTACTTTTGTTACAATCAAACTGATGCAGTGCATCTACACATATGTTTTGAGGCACCTTGAACTCCATTTACTAGTAAGGGAGTTTCCAAGAAGCCAAGGAACAAGATGCACTGCAATGTATTCACTAGGAGTACTTAGTGAAACATTATATTAGGTTTTTTACTTTGTTTGCCTATAAATATAAGACTATCTCATCTTACTAGGGAAGATTTTGGAATGAATGAAACTTTGGATGTGTGCTTTTTTATCTTACATTTAGATCCTTTATTTTTCCTTGGGAGTAGATGTTAATTTAGATATTCCAATGCATATATTGCATTAAATTGGGGGCATTCCGAGAAACAAACTTCAAGAATTGAGGAACACGCCTTTATGGCTTCCTTGCACCAACAATCCATCCAATTGCCATCCCTTCCATCCTGATCACTCCACTCGCCCAACTCTGACTTCCACAACTCAAAGGCCCCATCCCACTTGTTTGACTAGATTTATTACTCATTTTCAACAAAAGGTCGAATTCTTTAAAGGAGTGCATCTTTGCATATGTTATGAAGCAACTTTGACTCTAGTTACTAGTATAAGAGTTACAGTAAGGTTTTATTTTGTTTGCTATCAATAGAAGGCTATCGCATTGTACTAGGGAAGATTTTGGGATAAATAAAACTTTGGCTATGAGCCTTTTCTAATCTTCTTAGATTAGATTCTCATATTCCCAATGCATACTGTATAACAAACACCATGAAAAACGTATAGGCATACCTTGTAGAAAAATGGACTTTTTGCTGCTAATATTGGAGAGCTTATATGTATCATTTTAACTTTAACAACAGTAGAACAATCCATATTCCAAGAAGAGTCATCGCCATCTGCAGCTTCATCACCTGAAAATTCGCAAATTGGTAAGGTGGCATTACCATTTTTTTTCACTGATGTTCTTCCTCCAATTTTTCCACTTTACTTCTAAGCATCAACATATTCTAACATTGGCCATACAAAAAGATGTGTGTAGAGTGTAGAGTGACCTAAAATGGTAAGGGTTCACAAATAAGAGACTACCTCAAATCGTAAAAAACAATTGATTTCACAACTCTTTAAAAATATTACATTGGTATAGAAATTTAAGTTAAGAGCTGAAATATCGGCATCCAAAGTATTTTATTCAAATAATATCATCGTAAGAATAACAAATACAAGTAATGGTCGAATTTAACAAGGTAATAACATTGATTTTTATCGACCAGCATTTAATATATGAGATTTATGTGTTCTTAAGAAATTATACAGATTTTTTTTAATAAGTAAATCCTGTATATTGGGTGAGTTTCGAATGTAGCACCTCCAAACTCGTATTTATTAGTGACTGATCAGACATTGAAATGACCAACCCTTGAGAAGTCACAACCAGCTTGCATACAATAGCAGTACAGGTGAACCATGCTCTATATTGAATACTTCCTATCCAACTAGAAAAAAAATTCAACAATACAAAAGATTAGCTGGAATAATGGGTTTGTTCTAGAATATCAAAATTCTAAGCGTTATATTTTTATCTTGCTCCATCAGGTCAAACGTATTGTACAGAAACACAATAGAAAAGTAAAGAACATTGACAGTCTGGTGTAGATATCGTGACTAAACCTGAAGGTGAACCCTCGATCATTGCCACTGGTTCATCTTCCTCATTCTCATAAGCACCACCATCGTCAGTATCAACCTGGTCGCCACTCAAGACATGATCCTCACCATGCACAGCAATTTCCGAAGCTGAACTCAAAAATCAAGAAAGAAAAAAGCCCTTTATTTGCAACAATTCATCCACCATCTAGCAACACGACGCATAACTTGAAACCGGCACTAAAAAAATAAAGGAAAAACCCTTGGCATCCAACGGCTCAAACATAATTTAATAATCACAAGCTAAAACAGAATACAACATGAGCAAGCCACTTTATTTCAAACATTTCATCCAATAAATATGAAAATCAGAAACTAAAATCGAAACCAACGCAGAAAAAGACACTTCATATACAATATTTCATCAATCAATTTATATCATAAAAGAGAAGCCCTATCCAACAACAAATAAAAAGCCACCTAATTTCTAACATTTCATCAATCATTTGACAGTAACAATCAGAAATCGCAACCAGCAACGCAAAAGCTACATTTGATTTCCGACGTATCTACCACCATTTGACAATTTCAACAAGCCAAAATGGAAACCAACGATCCATCTTCAGCAAAACAATTAACACACACACAAAAAAAACGCAAGATCGATGCGTAGCAATCAACCGACCGGCGTCCTTCTTCACACCATCCTCCCGCCGCCGCTTGCGGTTACTGGCCCAGTCGGCGATGCTGAGGCAGGCGTCGCCGTTGGCCTTGCTCTCAGACGGTCCGCCCTCGACGATCTCGATCCGCAGCACCCGATCTGAGAAGTTGTTGTTGTTGAAGGCGAAGGCGAAATCCCGTTCAGAGGGAACACCGCCGCCATCGCCGCTGCCGCCGACGACCTCACTGGTGGAGGGGAAGTCGGAATCCATGACCGGGCGGGGCTCGACGAAGTCCCTTGCCGGATTCTTCATCGCCGGTGGAGGTCGCCGCTGGTGGAGCGTCGTGAAGGAAACCCTAAGGCGTGGTGATGACGGCGTAAAGGAAGCTCAACGGTCTTCGCCAACTCTCTCTTTTTTTAAAAAAACATCCATTAAACTCTGTAATAATTATTGAGTTTATAAAAAGATTAATGGCATACTTATCAATTTTGTATATTTATGTTATAAGTTAATGTAGTCTATGTCTATTAATTTTTAATGATTTTGTATGTTTATATTAAATTATATATGGATATTATGTTAATCAATATTTTATACTTATTGTATAAATCAATATAGTCATAATAATTACGCTTATCTTATACAGGCATGTCATATTTATTAATTTTCATATTTATCAACTTTGTGCAATTAATTATCATATTTATCAATTTTTTTATAATTTTATATATAATCATCTTATAAATATTATGTTTACCAATTATTTATAAATAACGGTAAATGTAAAAAAAGATTATCAATAAAAATAAAATTTACATATAAAATATTTTAAGTTTATCCATACTAAGAGATTTTTATTGAAAATATCATATACAACTTATATTTTCTTAATTCCAAAAAAATATAAAAATAAGTATTAAATATGCATTATATAAAAATCTAGTGCGAGAAATGGATCGCTCAACATGGGTTTTTGTATGAGCAAAACCCACTCACACTTTTGTCTAAGGATAGTTTGGATATCTGATATCCATAAATCTAATTTGTATAAAATTTGAATTTGACTTTATATATATATATATATATATATATATATAATATTCGAAAATATTTGAATTAAATATAAATTTAAGGGGAATCGATTTGTATATTATCTAAATAGATAATATTTTATAAAATTATATTTTAAAATATTTATAATAATATTTTTTAATTATTTTTCTCAAATTTTATATTATATTATATATATATAAATATTAATTTATTCAATTGTGTGGGATATGAGTTTCGCGTATTTGGATCATCTACAAATATGGTAAGGATATACTTATTGGATTTTGATCAAATTTAAATTTAAATTTTTAAATTTAAATCATATACAAATATAGACCCAAACCCTTCCTTAAGTTTGTCAGCACCCTACTGTTAAAAAAAAGTATTACTTACACCCCTCTGTTTTAAAAGAGTTTAATTTTCCATATCTATCCATCTCTGCACTCATTTAAGCACGATAACATGATCTATCCACATTCTCCGGTTCTCCGTCTTCTCGTCACAGCATAGGTAATAGGTACACCTCACAATTGATCTGTTCACAGGTCATTTTATCTTTACTATCATGCATTCAGCCATGTTTAGGATCATTGTGTAGTTGTTCTATTCATGAATGCAAATTATTCTTTGTTGTCAGTTCATGCAAAAAAGATGTTAATGCATGTTTGGTCACAATTCTTTTTTTTTTTGAGTGCTTGTTTTTCGTGAATGAATGTTTATGCTTGTGTTGCTTTTATTTTGGCGTCGACTTACCGTTCGTGCCATTCTCGGCCGTCGTTATTTTCTCTGTATGTATCTAGTTGTTAGGAAAAGGTTTTGGCATATTGCAGCCATTTAGGAAATTCTAGCGATACTTAGATGTAAATGGGCACTACTGCATGTGATCTATACTTGTAAGAGGCAAGTAGGTAAGATGCATATTTAAAAAGTTGTCTTGATTTAAATGAGTCATGATCATTATCTGTTACTAATAACTTATCTTAGTTGCTTATTTCTGAATTGGTTCGGTGTTGTCTTGTTCTATTAGGGTAGTAATAAGTATTATAAATTGTCAGATTGAAAATTTAGTCTCAAGTGTATGGGTTAGATTACAATTGAAGATGTTGTGATATGAGTGTGATTAAGGTATTAAATCGTTTATGCTTTGGGTAATGGTGTGTGTTGATATGTGTTGTCATGCTAATATAGTAATTAATTTAGGGGGTTAGATATGTTAAGCAAGGGGTTGCACAATGTTTAGTGTACTTAATTAATTATTTTATTATATTACACGTGTATGAGAAGTAACTAGTTTAATTAACATGACTTTGATATGTAAATATGATAGTAATAATAATTACATGACAATTAAGGGGTATTCTTGTTGTTTTATATATAGTAATGTGTCCAAGTCAAGTTGTTTGTTTTAATGAAATTAACATGGAATAAAGTGTTCTTGCAATGTGGTTGTTTTCGGGGTGAATTTTAACGAGGTGAATATTAGGGTTTGATATGTCTGGGTGGGTACTATGAATAAAATGTGGTCATGTAACGAAGATAACCAATTGGGTTGTGGGTGATTAACGCATGAATGGGTTAAAATATATTTTTATTATGGTGAGATTAACCGGTCAGCCCATTAATTGTTTTATTTATACATCACCTATAATTAGGATAAAGATTTATAACGAGTTATTATTAAATTATTGTAGTGCTATAAGTTTGAATGACCAATTAACTTATTGATTGATTATAATACAAATTAAGTTTATACTCGTAAGTGGTTAAATGGGAGTTTGATAATATGGGTTAGCTAACAATTCTTAATTTTAATATTAGTTGGACTTAACCATGTAGTCAATTAAATAAGTTGTGTAACTACTAGTAATAATGGATTCAAAATAATTAATTAACTAAGTAAATAATGAAAGATACATTTACAAAATTACTCAGTTAATAAGTTATGTAACTAAGTATTGTCAAATAATTAAGTTCTCTTAATTAAATTATTATACATTTGATTAAATAAAATTTTTCTTTGATTGTTTAAACTATATCTAGACTTTAAACTTACCTCAATAATCAATCAAGATTAATTATACAACTAATTATTTAAGGGTAAAGAATTATTCCCCGCTATCTTGATGATTAAATAAAATGATTTGGTTGTCGATTTTTTCACGAAACATAGCATACCATTGACATTCCATGTCATCCCCTATCATTTGAAACATAAATTATTTTTGACCCTCACATTAAAATTTTCTCTCGAGTTCCGGGTCGTATAATAACTCTAAATATTATATATTACTGACGTGGCCACATTTGACCACCCTGTCAAAAGGAAAGGGTGAGAGGGCACAATAGGGCCGCACACCCATTTATACACTTTAAGATACGGAAATGGTGAAGCCAATGAAAGCAACGTGATTGCGATTATAACTAAGTGAGTTGAGAACTCAACAATTGGACCATTAGAATTCTTACTTTAGGTTTCTATTATTAGAATCATAATTTTTGTCATTTGATTTTTAGGCTGCTTGCATTACTCCATACTTCTCGTTTGCTTGCCGGGTAGATTCATTTCTTGGGCCTTGGTGGATTCCTAGCTTTGATTATCCAATACTTGTATATATTCATGACTGACTTAAAACCTTCGTTGAAATGTCATATAAAATACAAGACTAAAAACAACAATACTAGTTGCATACAAATATTTAAATTCGAATAATTATTTAAAAAGCTATTCTGAGACACGCGGAAACGAACTCGTCTAATCCATTACGGCTTTTTCTGTGATGCCATTTAAGGTGATAATTGCACCCCACACTGATATAATCCATTTTAACTTTTTTCTTCCATGATGCCATCAAGGTGATAATTGCTCCCCATATTCAATAGAGATATTCAACAGTCCATCAAAATTTTTAAGTACCGCAAGTCCGTATACAATTAGATCGATTTCCAACAAAATACGAACTCGTTAACTCATAGAGATAGTTGTCCAGGATAGAAGTGATTTGAAGGTTGGCGTAATATGATCTTACACGGAGGTCGATCTTTAAATCAATGCAACGCAATAAACGTCGTTGGGGGAAGATGTTACAAAGAAAACTTCATCCAAATTGTACCAAGAAAATTGAACTTTAAATGGATAGATTCACTTGAGAGTTCAATATGCATGATAAATATTTTAGAGAAATATCAGGGCCTAAACATGCTATTTTTTCACGTCTAAAAGCTACATAATAATTCTTATTTCATGCAAAACTTCATGCAATGATTTTAACCGTATGAAAGTTTTGGCTTGGTAATGACCTTCAAAAAAAATGTAATTGATGAAACTGTTTCAAAATTTAATCAAAATGTAATAGTTAAATTTTATTGTATATGAATACATGGATGATAAATAAAAGATATAAACAAATAAAAGGTATACAATATTCACTGTAATTTTTTTAATAGATCCAATTACGATTACACTTCAGACGGACTAAATCCGATTTGAATAACTGCGCTCTAAAGAATCCTGCTTGGGATGTAACGGAAGGGCTACAACTTAATAATATAAAGAAAAAGCAACAGAAGTTGAGTATGTTGTGAAGGACTCGAGATCCATTGTTCCATATAGATCGAAATGAAGCACCAAAGTATGGTCGCCATTCAAATACCAAATTTCTTGAAGCAAGATCAAGACGAAGCACCATCCTGCAAGGACAAGAACAGGAAGCATCACAGAAGTAAATAGCTATTCAATGGAGAAACCAACTTCTATAGCTGTAAATATTTGCTCCGCAGTCAAATAATGATAGGGCCACGTAACATTCACCATCCACATCCAGGGTAACATAAAAAAACCAGAATATATTATAGACAAAGAAAAAACGCATTCCTAGATTTGAAAAAAACAGAGGAAGACAAGAGGAGCTCCCTTCAATCCAAGCAAAGAAATTAGAGACTAGCGTCATCTCCTAGTTCATGCATGCCCTTCAACTGCACCTCACCGCCAATGCAGTCAATAGGAATCCATGAACTAGCAGCCGCAGCATGCCTCTTTCTTTCCATACGTTGGATTGAGGGGAGCTCCGTCAACATCACCCCATCTATTACAAGAAAGACGAGAAAAAAACCAAAGATCTTCGACACTTTCCAGCTGAGGCAACTAAGTAGATGAAGCAGTCACTTAAATACGCAAAGAGAGGCCGCGTACGCCAATGCACAAGATCGAATCAAGGCCGTCGGATCAAAGAGCAGAGAATCCAAGAAATGGGACTGAACGAGGAAATTAGCTGCGTTTTTTATGGCAAATGCATTGGTCGTAGGGACTGATTGATATCTTTTATTTTTTCAATGGAGATCACGCTCCCCCACTTTTGCAGACTGTGAGTACCTTTCTCTTGTATCTAGGATTGACTTTTCCGCTTTCCTTCTGCCACAAACTCCAAAGTTTTTTTTTTGAAAGCCCGTGAGATTACTTGGTATATCTCCATGGGGCATTGATTCCTCAAACTGCCCTTTTATGCAACCTTCTGGAGAGATCTTTCATTTTCTTTCTCTTACAAATTCCAAAGAGACGTGTGTAATAAAAGATAGTCTGAGACCGGGAAAGTGGGCGCCTTTTTTCAGGGTATCTAGCTAGGCTTGTCCTTGACAGATGACAAAGTTGATGGGCATGTTTCACAGCTCCTTGCCCATATGGGGTCAGGAAGGAGAAAGCAGCACGCACCAACCAATATGCTGTAATTTAACTTTTGGAAGTTTTGGCATATTATCTTGTCTTGGAATAGAGTCGTGAGTTATGCTACATGCTAAGGGTGGCGGAGGACGGATATGGACATGGATATGGATATGAATTAAGAGGGGCGAGTGCGCTCTGATTATTAATTTAAAAAATAACTATGCCTATCCATGTGACAATATTTACAAGAAAAGCAATGAGTAACAAAGGAGTCAAGGAGCAACAAAAAGGAATCAAGGGGTAACAAATATTGCAACCAAATGAACATATAAAATAGGTTTGAATGTTCATCTGCAACTAATTAATTCTTAAGAGTTGCAAGCAAATGAGTGGTAAGTGATTTAAAAAGCATAATATTCTTGAGTAAAAATTAGGCAAGAAAACATGAACTTGCCACACATAAGGGAACATCCATTAAATAGAATCATTAAAATGGTAGAATAGAAATATTCTTGGACTTAAAAAGAGACAGGGAGAGACAAAACGAGTTCCTTAGAGAGAGGAAGGCAGCCTCGTCTCAGGCACACCCCTTAGGCTGCAAGTATCACTTTTAATGCAGTCAATAAAAATATATGAATTAGCAGTAGCATACCACTGCTAATCCAACTTATACAACTGCTAATTCGTATATTCTTATTTACTGCATCCGAAGCGATCGGGTGCACTGAACCAACCCTGTCTCTTTTTAAGTCCAAGAATATATTGGGTGATTTTTTTGCCTCTAAATCAATCTCGCCATCTGACGACAAGAACGGTCCATAATTAATCTAAATTTTAAAAATTTCATAATAAATACTATCCATCCCCATGGCCGTCACAGTCAATCCGGGTCGGGCAGCAGGGCCTGTTTACGCGGTCTGGTCGTGCACGGATCCGACTGGCGTAGGCCAGACCCGACACCCTTTAGCCCGATTTTACCGAGGGCAGCAAAGTTCGACGGTGGCTAGATTCGTGATTTAGATAAATAAGTAAAAAAATTAACTGTTCACAAAATTCGCGTCTAAAAAAATTTACGCCATAGCATTTCTACACTTTTAATTCCCTTTTTATAATAATTAATTAATTTCAGTATAGCACAAGTCTCTGTTCAATCTTGGGATTTGGTGTATTGCGCCATACTGAAATTAATTAATTATTACAAAAAAACGGATCAAAAGTGACGTTAATATGCTTCTGGCATAAGGGATGTATAGCTGATGTAGCATAATTAATAAATAATTAATGAAAACACCCACAGAACATGAGAGTATAAAAATCAATTAAGATAGAAAAAATAAAAATTTTAATATTTATATTTAATAAAAAATAGTTTTTAATGAATGGTCATTGAGTTTTTAAAATAATATTAAAAGAATAATAATAAATTTTGAAGCAACGTTAGACATGATTAAATAAAAATAATTTCATAACACAAATATACAAAAATAATTTTTAAAACTTCAACCTAAAATACATCATAAAATTATAAAGAAAAAAACTAAATATAATAGATAATAGCTGAAGAAGTGTATTAAAAAAATAATCATACGAATATATTACAAAGATGATAAGGAAAGGAAAATGTGTTCAGAAAAAAATGATAAGGAAATGGCATAGATAATTTAAAAAATATTGTAATAACACTAATAGACAAAAATAAAAAATAACACTAGACTTTGGATTGAACAAATTTTATAAATTCAACAAGGGAAACATTTACATTTTTTATAATTTTTGCATATTAATCAAAACAAAAATATGAGAAAATATAAAATACAAGAATATTTTCAATAATTATATTAAACAATGACATTCAAACTGAACACTTATTAACCACATAAAAACCACATGAAAAACAACCACATGTATACTAAATTTAGATATTTAGTTTTGAAATAGTAGCAGTAACCTATTAAAAAATGTATAAAAGTACGGTAGCCGAGTGATAAAACTTATAGAAATCATAATTCAAATAAAAAAGAGCGCCAGATATATGATTAAAAAAATAAATGAATCAAAATAAAAAACAAAATAATTAACATACTACAATATTTTTCCATTCACGATAGTTTAAGAGGTTGATCTTTTAAGGGCAAAATAATCACAAATTACAATAAATTATTTAGATATGAAGATGAAAGTTTATAAATTTTTTAGATGGCAAATGGTTGCAGCCTTTTAGAGATAACCTCATTAGATGGACAAAGTCTAAGGAGTAAATCTTTTTATAAAAAAACATATTGTACATTGTTTGCGCGTATTTATCCGGCCACGTGTATAATTTCTAAAGAATTGGTCCATGCTATTATAAAACTGCCAGAGGAGATTACAAGAGAAAAAGTCTCCGTCATTCAAAACTGAAAGAGAGAATTTGGGTGGAAAATCCTGACGGTTTATGATCCCACGCCTGTAATCTCGAAACAGAAGAAGCGTGGAAAACTCTGTAAAAGACAAAGCCCGACGTATTGGGAAAAGGGGGCTCGTACGTTGAAAAGAAGAGAAATAGAAGAAAGAACAGGGGAAGAGCCCCTCGCCAGAGATTTATCTCCGGCGACCCCCTGGCCAACCACACCGCCATCTTTTCTGTGAAGCATTGCCAAAGAGAACATTTTCATAGCCTTGAAGATGAAACCTACCTTGTTGCTGTTGCACATGCCGGAATAAAGACTCTACTGTGAAATTGTCGCCATCGCCATGAGAAGAGGAGAAGACCGGTGAAGCAAGGTCTCCAACGCCAATGTCCATCCAAGACCTCTCTCCATTCCCGGTATTCTCTCACTTCCCTCAAAGCCAAGCCGCCAGCCAAAGCTGTGCCCAAACCCGCCGGCAATGAAGAAGAAGATAGCATCTCTGTTTTGCAGGTTCAGCGTCCAATTTTTGGGTAACATTGGCCGTATTGGACCAGTCCGAGACCACGGGCGTGAAACTTGAAGTGCCCCCTACACAACGCCTCGAGGATTTGCCGTCGGAGACTCCTGTCATCGTTTGGAAATTGCCACGAAGCACCCCACCAGAGAAGGGAGGGAGAAGGCGGAAAACAAAGCAACGAAGAGCAGATTTCGCTGGTTCTTTTCGATCAGTGACGGCCGTTCCCAGCGCCGCCGTGGAGTGAAATGTGAAGACGGAGGAGTGGTCTCGAAACCCAAAGTGAGCTTCGCTGGTGTTCGCCATTGCAGTCGCCGGAGAAAAGCCACGAATACCAGAGGAAAAGATAGAAAACAGAGCAGTCACAGCAGCAAAAGCCAGATTTCGCAGCCATTTTCTGACCACCACTGATAGTTACCAGCCCCAAAGTGGTAACCAAAATGAAAAAGGAGAAGTATTTTACAAACCCAAAGTGAGCTTTTCCGGTGTTCGCCATTGCAGTCGCCGGAGAAAAGCCACGAAGAGACCCATCCGACCAGAAGAAAAGCAGAAAACAGAGTGGAAAATAGTCGCGGAGAGCTGATTTCGCGGCCGTTTTTCGATCGGCGCCGGTCGTTTCCAGACCTTCTGTTGATATCAAGTGAAGATGGAGAAGTGATCTACAAGAACATGCCGAGAACCGCCGGAGTTTGTCGCTGAGGTCGCCGGAAAAAATTGAGAAGTGACCGATCGGAGCAGCGTAGCACAAAAGTGCAGAAAAGTGTCCAACTTTTTGGCATCCGACCGACCGACCGGAGCCGCCGCTGACTGTCGGACCACCTCCAAGACCTTCACCATTTTGAGATCTACAGTTCTGGGTGAACTCCGCCACCATCAGACACCAGAAAAGCCACCGCTGGAGCCCCAAAAGCGCCGCCGCGTCACACCGTAGCCGGGTCTGTCGTGCCCGTTTACCTCTGACCGAGTCCGCTTTCCTGCCAGGTCCGTGATCAGATCCATCTGCCCCACGAATTGCTAGACCCGCGAACAGACCCGGAACCGTGATCGTGTCCGAGACCCGCCCTGTGACCCGGATTCGAGTTGGCGCACCGTATACCAGAAGCAGACTGGCGTACGCATAAAGGAAAGATAGCCTGCGCACGCCATCCGGTCCGGTCCAGTATTTATTTGGTTTAAACTAACTCGGAACGGCCGGTTCAGTGTATTAGCGTTCCAAAATAATTTGAAGGCATTATAGATCTTGGATTGAGCCGAAACTTATTACCCCACCATTTTTGGACGCTCTGGACAGATTAGTAGGGTCATTTTAAGGATTTAAAAAGCAGAAGGGGATAAATATTGGCATTAGAGTCAAAGATCTTAAGCGAATTGATTTACCGGTGGCAAAAATTCACTGTTTTGTGTAACTTGTAAAAATCAAAGGAGAAATAGTGGATTGTGAGTACTAATCTCACCGTGGACTGACTTAAGGATTCAAGTTGAACCCTAAGGAACCACGTAAAAAATTCCATGTGTGTCATTTTACTGTTTCTATTTTCATCGCATTATCTCTTTGCGCGGCAAGGGCACCTCGGTCCCACCGAACCTTTAAACCCGAATCACACCCCATAACCGATTCGAGGGGGCGGACGATCCCGTGCCCGAACATACATAGATGTCTCTCCCAAAGAGTTAATCATTTCATGAAGAGACAAATTTTGTAGGAGTGATTCTATTAAAGGTTGTGCTGCTTAGAAGGAATGAGAGAACAGTACTCCTTCAGAGAATATATGGGGAGAAAATATCTTCCCATATTATTGTTAAGTATTAAAAAAAACATAAAGTACAAAAATATTGTTACAAATATATTAGACAGTGACATTCATACTGAACACTTACCACATTAAAGGCGCATAAAACAGAATTATATTTATACTAAATTTAAATATTTAGTTTTGTAATAGTGGAAATATCTATGAAACAAATGCATAAAAACACAATAAACGAGTAGTAAACTCAATAGAAAACATTATTTAAATAAAAAAGAGAACCATGTATATGGTTAAAAAAATAAATGAATTAAAATAAATAGCATACTATTATAATTTTCGCTCACGATAATTTAAGTGGTTGATCTTTAAGGGCAAAATAATCACGAATTGTAATAAATTATTTAGATGGGAAGACGAGAATTTATAGATTTTTTTAGATAGCAAAGAGATGCAGTTTTTCTTTTAGAGAACTATATTGGATAGACACAACCTAAAGACCATATCCAACTTTTAGAAGAAAACATATTTTATATAGTTTGATGTCTCTCCCAACGAGTGCAAAGAGATAAATCTTGTAAGAATATTTTTTTCACATAAGGTTGTGTTTGCTTAGAAGAAAGGATAGAGTAATTCCCATTAAAAGTAAATCAGGGGGAAAAATCTTTCCCTTATGATTGTAAGGTATTAGATATGGAAAATTGCACAATTCATCCACATCTCTGGTCCTGTCCGTTGGAAAAAAAAGATTTTCTATTGGCAGCTCAGTCAGCATGGCCGACCGTCGCGTCTAACTCACGGGCGGCTACATCTTCTACCAGCTCGCAAGTGGCCCGTGGGTGCATCTTCTCCTTCGCTATTGTGTGGCTTAAGGTCATCGTTTAGTGCAACATACATGGGCGGTGAAAAAACACCCGATACTTTTTGATATATACCAAGAAATGCCGGTGTGGTCGCGCGGCGATAGTGTAGATGGGTCGTTGTTGGGCTTAGAAAAAAGAGGAGAGGTTTAACCGTAATAGTGTAACCGATTTCACTAAGTATAATTATATCATTTTATATGCTCTATGAATAAATTTTAATATAATCTCTTATCTTAATCACAACTTATAAATATTAAATTATTTTTTTGCTTGAAGTATGTTTTAGATAAAATTGTTATAATGATTGGAGTTCAATATGTTAAAGTCTCTTTTTGTTATGATTATAATATTAATTTACTTTAATTTAGATATTCAAAAAATTATATATTTTGTGTTAAAGGCTAATTTTGACCGCTATAGTTTTTTACTTTATACCTTATATATATTTCTATTGTGGATGTATTACGTAATGGTAAAAAATTAACCAAATTGATGATTCAATCGACAACAAAACAGTTAAATTTTGATTATGGTAAAACTTTACAAATTTAGTCAACAGTTCTATGATTAATAGTATGGAAAACAGTTACCGATTATGGTATTGGCCGAGTTATAACCAAGTTATTTAAAACCCTATCTTGTGCATATAATAAAAATAAATTATAATTAGGGAAAGGTTAGCGTTTGATGTTTGAACAATGACGAGACAATGGGAGCATCTTGACCTATTTTGTTCATAAACTCTATCTCCTGTGCATGTACAGCCACATTAGACGAGCGCAAACTTCAAAGGGTACGAGGGCTAGCAAAGATCAAAGATGAAACCCCAAGATAGATACTACCATGGCAACGGCAGGCAGTGATTAGTAGGCGATGGTGATTAGGCACCTATAATAAAAAAGATAATTTATTTAATTTATTAAAATTGTGGGTTTGATTATTTTACTTAAAAATATTTTAGACAATTAATATTTTTCTCTTAATTTGTAATTAAGCTAAAGTAACCTACCGCCAGACATCAAACAGTATTATCCTTTTTTTGTAAATTCTATTTTAAATTATTCTCCTACTTATCATTACATGCCAAATTTTAATTATATATATATATATATATATTTATAAAGAGTAGATGTGTTTCAATTGTTGCCAATTGTTGTTTGAAGTAATTTAATGGCGGTCGCAATAATTTAAATCAAGCAATTATAAGGCCTTGCATCTTTCTCCGTTTCCATCTAAAATTATAGGTTTAATAGGTTATTATCTTATCCATGACGAAAACAAAACAATTCAAACTTACTAAATAAATAAAGCAATGAAAAACGCATCGAAGCACCTTTAAATACCAACTGTACATGACGTGTTAGGGGAAGAGGGGAATTGCATAGCATCAAAATGTTATTCAATATGTTTTGTATTCGTCATGGACGATTAAATTCCAACCACTCTAATATGGACAGTCTAGGGTTGAACTTGGTCAAAAATACATTGAAACACCTTTAAATACCAACCGCATATGACATTTCAGGGGACAAAATAGATTCCAAACAACATGAAAAACTCGTAACTCGTTAGCCGGTCAGTTTGACCGTGGTTCAAATCGGTTTCGCTTTTAAAATATGTGTGTGGGGCCGAGGCTAACTGTGTGCACGTGCTATGAAAGTTTATGTATACCCAAATATCGATGATAGTGTCAGATATGCATCAGTAAACTGAGTTATCAGTAAATATTAGAGTATACAGTTGATGATTTTATTTTTTCATGTTCTGACCGTAGAATTAGTTCAGGCCGAATAACGCATTAGGACGATTTAGATGGTATTCGGGTAGGTTATTAGTTATACAGCATGTTATTTAGATCTTGTGTTGTTTTGTTTGATTTTATAGGATTTTCTCCAATTTTTCTAGGATTTATTCCGAGTTAGTTATCATTCTTGACTCGAATCAGTATCGAGTCAAGTCTTATTTACAGTTTTGCCGCCGCCCTATATGTAACACCCTGTTTCGGCTCACCCGTGAACCGACCTGGAAATATCACCGACGACCGAATCGTTCGCTAATCTACAGGGTTCGGTTAAGCCGACCCGGATCTGCCCTCGATGTCTCAAGATGGAGATGTAAATATGAAATGCATGGATAGGATGCGTGGGTTTTAACGTAGTCCTACATGCATGCTATGATGTGCAAGCAAAACAAAACCATGCAACGGTAAGAAATTTTAATTAAAAATTATCCAAAACAAGGGCATATAAATATTTTATCAAAATACGATAAAACATGATAATCTACCGTAGCATTCATCATAATCTCTTTCGTTTCAATTGAACCGAGCCTGAACTCCAAACTCACTACTCATTCACATTTATCCATTCATTTCATATCAAGCAATTTATCTAAACAAACACATCAAAATTATCATTCACGTAGCAATAACACACCGTCATTATAGATTACACTCGACAGGTACATGTGTGCGCGGTTCCGTGTCTGCTCCTCTGCAGTCCCGACAGCTTTCATCCCTCGCATTTCTCACCTACATATATATAGAAAAACCGTCAGTAACGAGTGTTACCGGCCCGGAAAATAACTAATATCAATCTGGCACAGGAGAGCAAACTCTCCTGTTGAATGAAAACCATATACTTCCTCAAGAACTCTCATCAGGGCACATACGGGAGCCGTCGCCCTCGGGTCGACAGCGTCCCCTATCTTTCACATTCTCATACCTCGGCCATTTCTCTATCGCTTCTCGCATCAAATCTCATTCCTTTCCGCCCTCTGCACCTTCCATATTACTCCTGGCCTTGAGCACGAAGGCCGAGTACTCTCAGGCAGTCACCTTCAGTGCCCTTTGAAACCACAAGTCTAGACATGCGCTGCAATGCAGTACCTGTGAACCTACAAACTTCTCCGGGTTTGAGGAACTCAAAGGTGGAGTTGTCAAGATCCCTCGGGAATGAAACGGCTTATACACCATTCCAAAGCCCACTATTGACTCACACGTGCCCGCTCGCAGTAGCACGGTAGTCGGATCTCCCTCATTCAATCTCTCACTGAAAACGCGAAAACTATACATATATATAGGTATGGGTTGGGATTTATACAATAGGCCCGAAGGCAACGTGAGCTGGATCTGAAGTTCGAAAACAAACTCGAGGGATCTCATCCTCGAGGGTTATTAATCCAGAAAATTATTGGCTAAATGGCCCGAATTAAGTGGGATCCGATAAAATGCCACTTAACACGTCCTGCATGTAATAAATCAAATACACAGTAGAATAACGTAAAACAGAGAACAAGTCCTAAACGGACCTAGTAGAAGCTCCAAACGGGTCCACGCGCCTAGGCAGGCGAGCTCCTACACCGTACCTACACAATCAAGCTAAAAACTAACGCCAGCATGATGAATCACACATCCTATAGCATGCACACACAATCAACACAATCACGCATCAATCAACACACATCAACCTATATCAATTTTAGCAAGTCTACTTAGGCTAGTTTGCATTAGATCAAGATCATTACCTAATTACCCTAATTAGTTTCTTAGCCTCCATTTTTAACACCACTCAATTAAACAAATTTTATATTTTATCCTTAATCAAATCTACATTTATATATATTATTATAACACACAATTCACCAATCCTACCATGCAATTCTAACAATCAATACTTTTAAATAACTAAGTTAAAATAAATTATACCTCGCGTCGTCGAAAATCGACGACGGCTAGGGTTTCCGTTTCGTGGCTCGAAACTCGAATTCGGCACCTAGCGGCGTCCAAAGTCCGATCAGATTGGACCGGGTGCGTTCGGCGGATGATCCGGCAAATTTCCCACGAATCCAATTTTCCAGCGGATTCCGGCGGTTTTCCGGCAAGGATTCGGGACGGGGCAATCAAGGGGTCTATCGGCACCAGCTCGACGAGTTTGGTCCAATGGTGGTGTCAAACAAAGCAGCCAGGGCGGCGATGGCCGTCGGCGGCGGCATCGAAAATGGGTGGCGGCAGCGGCGTGATTCGAATCGGGGCTACGGCCGGCCTCGACGGCGTTCGGGATGATGGGGGAAACGTCGGCGACGGCGAGGGGTGGTCGTCGGGGTCACAGCGGCGGCGGCATGGCCCAGACGACGGCGGAATCAAGCTTGGAGTGGCCACGGCCGAGGCGGCTTGCGGCATCACGGCGGATGCGCCGGCAAGCGATCGGTGGCCGGGGTCGGTCTGGGTGGCACGTCGACGGCGAGGGGATGACGAACTGTTGGTTCCGGCGGCGGGGCGACAGTCGACGGCGGTGGCGGTGACGAACAAAGTGGGCGGCGAGGGTTTGGATGAAGAAGGGTCGAGAGGAGAAAAATACCCTCAATGGCAGTTTCGTAATTAAGTATTGACTCGATTCCTACTCGAGTAAAAATAATAACTAGTTCGTAATAAATTCTAAAAAATCTAGAAAAATATGGAAAAATTCCATAAAATAAAACAAACACAACAACATCCAAATGACATGCTCTATAACAATAACCCACCTGAATGTAATCCAACGCGTCCTAACGCGTTATTCGGCCTAAAACTATTTCTACGATCAAACATATAAAAAGAAAAAATACTGCATACTTTCATATATTCTGATAACTCATATCTCACCATCTTCTCGACGTTATCATTATATATTCAGGTATACCTGACTCTCATCGCTCATAACTCACGGCTGGCCTCGACTCAGCACGCGGTTCATGAAACTGACTCGACTCAAACCAACGGTCGAACCGACTAGTTCAGTAACGTAAAACCCTGACTCGAGTCACGGGTTTTACACTATACTTGTCATCTTCTTCCCCGACATCTTCACTGTCGCCAATCGACGTTGCCCAACCCAGTCGTACCGTTGCCTGTCGCCTCAACCACGCCCAGCCACTGTCCAGTCGTCGCGATGCCGGAAATTGCCTCGATTTCATGGCCGTTCCTGAAGCGATTCTGCCGCCGTCTGCAACGGACCGCCGCCGCCATGACGTCGAAGCTCTCCCTCGACTTCCCTACCTTTCCCCTTACCTAGCGCCGCCATCGAGGCTGGCCGTGGGTCTTATCAAAGCAACCGACCGCCCCGACCGCACTCGATGCCGCCGTCGATGGCCATCGCCACCGCGGCTGCCCTTGTTGTCACCACCATTGGGTCAAGCTCGGCTGAGATGGTCTAACCCCTATCTCCGATTGCCCCGCTAGAGTAGTCGCCAAAAACCACCGAAATTGTCGGTGGATTGAACGTGGATTGAATAGGCGACCTTCAAATCTAATAAAAAATAATATTAAATAATGCAATGAACGTGGATTGAATAGGCGACCTTCAAATCTTCATGATATCCCGGCACTCATGCTTAGGATGTTATTTGTTTAAAATAAAATAATATATATTTAAGTTTTTCTTTTGTTTTGAACATTGAACTACATCTTAAAACATTGCAAAGTGCAAAGCCTGCCTTGGATCAGGAAAAGTCTACCCTATTAATACTATTAAAATTATTCTCTCCGTAACAAGAGGCTCATTTATATACCTTAATGATTAAAGTTATTCACAAGGCATGTTAAATTTTGCTCAATTAAAGTTTGTTTCGTTTTTTTCTTTTTGCACGTTAACTACTTTGTTATTTTATTATATATAAATAAAAATAATTATCTACAATCAAACTTATTAATATATATATATATATATATTATCTTAGCTGGGGGAAAATAATATTTATGTCTCAAACTTTAATATTGATCGTTCAATTACAAAGACGACCCAAATTTAATAAAAATAAATAAAAACAAAAAACAAAACACTTCCACCACCACCCTCGAATATGTACTCAATAATAACATTTCTTTATAATTTTAAATATATTTTAAATAGTCAAGTGATATTGTGTATATTATTACATTATATTACCGAGTCGAACTACAAGTTAATTTTGAGTTGAGTCGAATCGAGTTAAACATTACCTTGATCAAATTCGACTTGTAAGATTCGAGTTCGAACTAAAATATTTAAATATTGAGTTTTAAGTCAAGTCGATCCAAACCAAACATTAAATACTCGTGAGCTGGCATTATTAGAGATGATTCCCGTTCTGCTTTCAATTCTATCTTCTTTTTATCCAAAGCAAAGAAGAATTAAGCTTCAATTCTATGATCATTACATAATTTATTTATACTTTACCTTCGCAAATACTTTTCAAGGAACTGGGGCCCCGTTCTGCTTCTTCCCTGCTGCGTACATGTGTACAACATTCGCATGCTACAACTTACAAGCTTCCCAAGGTCTCCGGTAAGCAAATACGAACAAGCATTTGACAAAGTTTTTTGTCACCACATTGAATAAACTCACATGAATAACACCACCCGTGCTCCCATTCATAATTCACTTTTTCAATTAAGAATTCATCAGACTTATCTGTCTCTTCTTACTGTTGTTCTTCAACGCCAGATTCTTTCAATTCCTGCTATGAAACGGCAGCCATGCACTCTCAACCTTATCAATTCATCTTCCTTGTTCTGATCTCACTTGTGGGCAGATCCAATGCAAGTGGCATAGCCATTTACTGGGGCCAAAATGCCAACAAGGGCAGCTTGTCGTCAACATGCGATCCTAGCGTCCCTCTCCTCACTTGGTGTCGACCAACCCCCGGCCAGCGACCTTGCCGGGCACTGCGATGAGACGTCGGCGGATGTGCCCACCTGAGTACCGACATCCATGCATGCCAACGACAAGGCATCAAAATTCTCCTTTCAATCGGAGGTGGTACTGGGACCTACACCGTCTCCACCACCTCGATGATGCCAAGCAATTAGCCGACTACTTGTAGACCAACATCCTCGGCGGCCCATCACCGCCGTCATCGCCGCGGCCCTCTGGGTCGCCGTGCTCGACGGAATACGAACGGCATACAATTCGACTTCGCGGTCGCCACCGCCAAGCGTTGGAACGAGCTAGGCAGGTATCTCTATGGATATGGTAATAACACCGACCAAGCAGCTGGTTACAAAAGAAGTTACACCTAAGATGTGCGCGACACTGCCCTTATCCTGATCCATGGCTAGGGAGTGCGTTGGGCACAGGGTTTTTGACTACGGTTGGATCCAATCCTACGACAATCCTCAATGCCAACACTCACCAGGTACTGTCCATAGCCTTATAAGCTCATGGAAGCAATGGGCTTCTTCTGTCAAAGCCGGGCTGCTTTTTTGGGCTTTCTGCTGCACCAGAAGCAGCTGGACAGGTTCTTGTTTCATAAGTGCTTCCTGTTGTTAAGGGCTCACCAAAGTTTGGTGGAGTTATGTTGTGGTCTAAGTACTATGACGATCAGACCGGATTTAGCTCCGCTATCAAGAATGCCATTTGATAACCAACCCAGACATTTTATGTTGTGTAGTAGGCATGCAGCAGCTTTATATATATATAGTCCATATAATAATAATCTTTTTTCAAAGCAATCAGTCCATGAATAAATTAGCTTTCTGATTTTCTCATATCATGTTGTATATAATGGTGGTATCCAGTTCTGGATTTCATAAACAGCTTGTATCATATTTGATTCTCATGTATAGTAGTAACTTTTGCAATTAATAGTTGATATGTGATTGCAATAACGATCTGCTTGTTCTTGGTTGGTGTCATCGGGTTGCTGTTGGACAGTTCTCCTGGTTATGTTTTATTAGGGCCCATATGGTAGGCCTTCTTGAAGGTAATTTGGCCCAACAATTCTGACGAAAGCCCATCTGAACATAACAGTTTAATGCTCTAAAAGTAATCGAATTGACTATTATATATATACTGTCTATGGGGATGTTTATGATTTGATAATTATTGACACAGTTTTACTTTTCAGGAGATAACGCGGTAAAAAATGATGTGACAATCTCCTGATAAATAAAAACTTTGTCAATAATGTGACATTCTCCGAACCCAATTAAGTTCGCCTCAAAACATATAACCTAGTAATAAACCAAGTTTGAGAAAACTACTTTAAATCAAACTAAACATGAATAAAGTCTTGTTTGACTTGATTCAACTCGTTTAGCCCTAATCAATGTACGTAAAAATAAAAATAATAATAATACTATTTTTCTTAATAGTTAGGGTCTAATTGCTTATAGCTACAATTGTGAAAATATATGGTTTGAGTTGTTTTTTTGTCAAATATGTGATGGAAAGAAATATAACTTTTACCATAAAAGGTGAAATAATTTTAAATATCAGAGGGAGAATTAAAGTACATTATAAAAATAAGAAATTTAATTAAAATATCAAAACTACTCTTAACTTAAAAACCAAAAAAAATAAATCTTTTTTTAAAGGGGCGGCCAGCACTGCCTCTTAGAGGTGCCGCCCCCATGGATCTGGCCACCCCATTGTTGTGGGTTGCTAGCCGGTCATCACAGCTCGATCTTAGCAAAAAAAAATTAGTTTTTTTGGAGCGGCTTGCGATGGCCTTCTGCCACCCATAGTATAGGGCAGCAATTTTGGGAGCGGTCAGCTACGACTGAGCCATCACCGCCCCTCAAAACAAAAGTTTGAGATTTTTTTATTTCTTAATTTAAGGGTAATTTTAATATTTTAATTAAAATTTTCCTTTCCTGTTATTTCGTTTTAATTTTCTTACCACCCAATAATATTAAAAATTGTATCCCCTTTTAAAGTTAAAAGCTCAAAGAAATATAAAACACAATATCTTAAAGATAATATAATTTTATAAATAGAGTTTTGTTAAATAGTGAAATATATTATAATATTTTAGTTGTAAGGATCATTCTAATGAACGAGAAAATATATTATAATATTTTTAAATTTCTTATTATATTTTAATTTGTCAGACATTATGTATATATATAGCTCTTGTTTTTCACGAGAGCCTAATTTTTAGTTATCTTTTTGTGTAGCGACACAACGTTAGAACATTAAAGTTTAATTATTTAGTGGGCCTATGACAGTCAGCTGCAGCCCACATCTACATCACAGAATCACAATCATGCGTATTACCGAATTATGAGCAGACGAAAATAAGGTTGGTAGGCCGTCACGTCAATGGGACCATTGTCACTTACTTTATATAATTTAGAAGAGTGGTATAGAAAAGCAAATGAAGCAGTGAATGTAATTGTGACATATGCGAGCCCAATAGGCAACATGTAAATCACATTGAAATCGCTGATTCAAAGATCCCGTCTTATTAGGTCCTAACTTCTATTAGCGGAGGAGAAAAACAACTTCTATTAGCTTCATTTATTAAAGAAAGTGGTTAAGGCTCCCACGCGTAGAAAACAAAGATTAAATACATGTAATTGATTTGAACTGTAAACAACCTATTTAAATTTAGTCGTAAATAAAACTTGTTCGGCCTCTCCAAAAGCAAATGGATTCAATCACGGTTATTAAGATTCTAATAATATTATCAAAAAAGATTTGAAATATATAATTTAACACAATTTGGGAAGAGCTTTTTACAAAAAAGAAAAAATGTTCAATGTCACTAGATAGTAAAAAAATTAGACTTAATTATGCGAAAAAAGGGAAAAAATATAATATAATTTAAAATACCTTCGAAAAGAACTGGCCGCATAGGGGCAAGGCCAGGTGGTCAAAATCGGCCGCCCTCAGCACAAGGCTGGTACATATGACAAACCCGGGCTTGGTCGACTCTGTTTTCAGTACAAAATATCTCTCTCTTTCTCTCTCTCGCGTGTGTGTGCGTATAGTAAAAGAAGGAGGGGCCAAGAAAAGGCATGGAAGGAGTTGATAAGGTTCCAGTCAAGCAGGCGGCAGCCCTTCCCAACCAAGTGAATAAGTCGTCGTTGACGTATTCTGTTCATCAATCTCTATTCCAAACAGATACCCTCTGACGCACAAAAAACAGGCAAAGACGATAAGAAAGTGGCGTCTAATATCGTCATTTGATCACTATTTAAATATCAGCTGCCGCCGCTGCTTGTCGGACACACTCTCCTGAGCTAAACACCCATGGGAAACAGCAACAGCCGGCCAGCGGCAAAGTCGCCGGCGACGTTCAAAACTCCGGCAAGCTTGCCGGAGCTCATGTACTTCCCTCCGGCCACCGTCCGTCCGTCCCCCGGCCGGTCGGCGGGATCGGCCGCGTGCTTGGCCGGCCCATGGAGGACGTCCGAGAGGCGTACATCATCGGTAGCGAGCTTGGTAGGGGCACTTTCGGCATCACCTACCTCTGCACTCAGCGCAAAACGGGAAAGGTGTTTGCTTGCAAGTCGATCGCCACCCGGAAGCTGGTAAAAGCGGAGGAGGTGGAGGATGTGCGGCGGGAGGTGCAGATCATGCACCACATGACGGGGCACAGGAACGTGGTGGAATTGAAGGGCGTGTACGAGGACAACCGGTCGGTGAACTTGGTGATGGAGCTCTGCTCCGGTGGGGAGCTTTTGGAGAGGATTGTGAGTAAGGGCTATTATAGTGAGCGGGCGGCGGCGGCGGTGTTTAGGGAGGTTGTGACCGTGGTGCATAGCTGCCATTCCATGGGGGTGATGCACCGGGACCTCAAGCCGGAGAATTTCTTGTTTCGTGGAATGGGAGAGAAGTCGCCCCTAAAGGTCGCAGACTTTGGAATCTCCGTGTTCTTCAAGTCTGGTAAGAACATTGACGTTAGATTTTTGATGATAAGCTAAAGCCAACTCTGGAAAGGTTTTAATATTACTTGAGTCGTGAAATATATTTGATGATGATAGTGTCATAGACTAATATGTTAAGTTTTAGGCCAGAATTTATTTTTATGGGGATTGATTGCTTATAACAGACTGAATTGGGTGTGGCTCCAACTGAGCACAGGCTTTGCAAATTTGTGGTTTGAACATGTCTAGAGAAGATTTGTTTTTAGTTATGCAATGCACAAAATGGGGTAAAGGAAATTTTTAGATGACATTGACGAATGACAGAGGTAGTACCAAAAAATATATTATGGATGTTTACAATATGAGCATGAAGGTCGGGTGGCATGGAGGAATATGATTTGTGTCTCTAACCTGGGAATTAGGGGTAAGATGATGATGAATGTAGTGCACAAAGTGCGGTAATGGAAGGCCAAAGATGTCATGGCTGGAGGTAATACAACATGGTTTATGATCATTTACCTGGATTATGATCAAGTGGCATGAAGAAATACAGTCTGTGTTTCTCATCGAAGAATTTGGTGGAAGATGATGATGATTCTCATGAATGATTAAATGTACAGAGTGGGCTTAGCATCAGAATTTCCCTTTTTTTCTGATGAATTTGTAGGAATTTACTCTGACCGGTGTGTTTGCAAGTGGAAAAGGTTTTATTCTTGAATTTTGGGTTGAATTTAGACCAAATTTTTAGAATCTGAAAATAATTTTAATGGAAATGAAAAGAAGCATCCCAAGTATGTTCAATTGATTTCATATCTGATGTCTAGTTGCAATAAGGTTGGTCAAAAGTTTTTCTCTCTGAATAGATGCTTTAAGTACGCTTCTTCTTTTTTCATGTAATCTCTATATAAATGAGTCTTGTTAACTCATGTATAGTCATGCAGGCACTTTCCAATTATACAATTGTTCTAAAGTTTATATTTGGTTAAAACAGCAAGACAGAAGAATCTGACGTGTCTATTATTGCAGGAGACACATTTACAGATCTTGTTGGTAGCCCACATTTTATGGTTTCCGGAAGTGCTCCATAAAAATTATGGAGCAGAAGCTGATATTTGGAGTGCTGGAGTGATACTTTATATTCTTCTTAGCGGAGTTCCACCTTTCCAAGCTGGTGTGTTTGCAATGTTATTCAATGGGAATTTCCATAGTCTGTAGGAGAAAATGGTTTTTTCTCAACCATAAATTGATCATCAAACTTTCCATTTAAGCTGAATGACATCAGTATTGTCTTAGACAGATTTTCTTTGCTTTTTTTCTCAAACATTTTCCTCTTAATGCTCTGATAATAAACTGAAAATTGGCTTTTTATGGTCTTTGTGAAACTGAATTTTATTGATTTGCGATATTTTGTGCAGGGAATGAACGAGGTATATTTCAAGCTATTTTGCGTGGGCACATAAATTTCTCATCTGATCCATGGCCGTCAATATCTGACGGGGCTAAAGAACTCATCAAGAATATGCTACAAAAAGATCCAAAAGAGAGGTTTAGTGCCGTTGAAATTTTGAGTATGTCCCAAGCTTGCACAAATTCATTTTTTGTGCTTCGTTGTTCTGTTTGTTTTTTTTAATGATTCTAAAATGTGCCCTTATAATCATGGATAACGTGCAGATCATCCTTGGGTCCGACAAGATGGAGAGGCACCTGACAGACCTTTAGACAGCACAGTCTTGACTAGAATGAAGCAATTCAGGGCAATGAATAAGTTCAAAAAGGCCGCTTTGAAGGTATGTCAATAACCAAATTTATTTGTCATAATGACCCTGCAACTCTTAAAGCCCAACTATGGCCCCTCCTCAGGTCATTGCAGAGAACCTACCGGAAGATGAAATCATTGGCTTGAAAGAGATGTGTAAGTCAATGGATACAGACAATGACGGAACTATCACTTTTGAAGAACTGAGAGCAGGCCTCCGAAAATTGGGTACCAATATTTCTGGTTCTGAAGTCAACCAGTTTATGGAAGGAGTAAGTTACCTCTGCAATTTTCTTAGATGAATATACATTGATTTCAACCCCATGCTTTTCTGTCTTAGCTTTGCTCTTAGTGGTAGAAATGTCAGATCTAACCCGATGCTCAAATGTTACAAGTCCATCCATCTCAGTAAGAAAGAAGCTGCATTGATGTTTTCAGTCCTTAATGTTATTCTGTGGAAGAAGTTCTAGTGTAAAAACTTGTCACCATGTTTTCATATTTTGAAGATCAGGACCATTGGCAGTGTAAATTCATATCCATGTTTGACAGACTCATTTTGATGATAAAACTTTGAATAAAACCAACATATAAGCAAATTTGATTGGCAGTGCGGTCAACCCCTAATGAACATTGACCTGATATTCCTTTTATAATATTAGAATCTGACATGAATAGCAATCTTCCTCTCGAATGTCCTTATTGTTTTTTTATATTTGTTTTCTTGTGTTGATATATATTTCTTTTTAGGTTGATGTTGATGGAAATGCGGCAATTGACTACATAGAGTTTATTACGGCCACCGTGCACATGAACAAAATAGAAAGGGACAATCACCTGTACACTGCCTTTGAATATTTTGACAAAGATAAGAATGGGTAGACGTTTATTTATCTCTTATTTTGCTCGAAGTTGAGAATAGATAACCTAGAGTTTCTCAATACCTCTTCCTTTGTTCTTTCTCAGGTACATCACAACCGAGGAACTGGAGCTGGCCCTTGATAAGTACGACAGGGTTGATGGAAAGACAAGTAAAGAGATCATTGCAGATATAGATACTGATGAGGTGAATCTTTATAATTTCATGTTCCGTCTCTTTTCTGCGGGTGTGATGTATGGACATGTGAATTGGTTGTCAATTACTATGTTCCTTGTTTACTCATAAAAATGTCAATAATTACATTAAGTTTAACAAAACTGAGTGAAAATTCTGTGGCAGCACTTTCTTTCTTTTTGAGAATTCTTTGAAAAAGGCATAAGAGATGCTTATGGAACCCTTATCAAATCGACTCTCTGAATCTCTAGTTTCCCTGTTCCGTAATTAGCTGTCCCACCTTGAAATTACTAAACCGAAATTTGTTATGTGAACTGTCGATAAATACATGATATCTCCACGTTAATGGCCTTATCTGTATTCGCCTTGAAAAGAAAAATGACCTTATCTGTATTCTTTACATTGCAGGACGGAAAAATAAACTATGAGGAGTTTGTAGCCATGATGAAGAAAGGCAACCCAGATACTGGTCACAACAGACCACAAAAATAGTTTTTCGCTTATATAAGTTTTTCATTTTGCAATTCTCCGATGCATGTTTATGTGTGAATATCATTGTATGAGTGGAAACATGTTTTCTTTGTTTCTCATGAGTTCTGAATCTATGTTACCCTCAAGAAAACGGGTCATCAACGTAATGTAAATTGAGTGTATTCTTACAATAAATATTGAATCCATGCTCGATGCTTTAAGATCGGGGACCCTTGTTTTTCTTTATATATATATATATACATCATGTAATCAAAAATTAATTATAACTTCCAATAACTCACTCAAAATCACTAAGATTATTAATTTCATTACTAGGAAACATCATTAGTCATATACCAAGTTTGATGTAAAGATTCTTGCAAAGAATGAAACTAATAATAAATATTTTTATATTATTGATTGTTGAATTTGGAACTAATTGCTACAATTTAAGTTCTTGAGGATGATTAAGCGATGAAAACAGAATTGGAACCTATTTATGGTAGTCAACATCCTTTGCGATGCCTTCTTCGTAGTTAATCCAACTAAGAACCTTGAAGATATAGGCTCGAGCATAAAGCTGGACAACGGGAGGCAAGGCCAGCCCGGTCCGGTCTAAAATTTGATCGGGTTGGGTCGGCCTGGCCTCCACAAGGGCCGGCCCGCTCAACACATGGGCCTCTCTAGAGAAGGGTTACGTCGGCCTGGGCCTGGAGACAGGCCCATTGGGCCAGTTTGGCCCGGCCCACCTGAAAATATAATGAATGCGTAAACCCTTGATTGTAGTCCATTTAGCAATATTCATGTTCCACCGATCTAGATAATTATGATTTTTAGGATCCAGGAAAGTAACGCTAAAACTATAAATCGGGCTCCCCAATTTTTGCATTTTTTAATTTTTTTGCCAACTAGCCCTTGTATGCAGTTGTTTTGATCCTAATCACTGAATGCCCATATGTCCTCACGTGAAGATAGAGTAAAGAATATGCTCGACTTTAATTTGCAGTTCCAAGTAGCTAGTTGGAATTCTTGATGTGTGATCTAGTGATGTGATAAATATATTCTTGCTAGTTTAGTTGCACCTTTCTACATCTCGAAACCGTCTTTCCGTGCTTTATAGTCGAATCTTCAACTTTGACAATTAGGCCTCTTCAAGTGGTTAAATAATGCATGCATGGTTGACTCCAATTAAAAGGGCATAAATTATTTTTAAAAAGAGGTATATATTATTGTTTATATATTTGACTATTTTGCTTCACCAGTTGTTTATATTCTATTCTGAAACTTTGCATTAGTGACGGCAAAAATGTGTATAATTGCCTGCATTTTAACCTTTTTAATCATAATAACATTTGATGAAGCAGCTTGAAGATCACATTTATAAGCACGAGCATCCTGCATGAGAAATATGAGGAGGAATATCAAACAGAACAAATCTCCAAGCAGATTAGATAAGACCGCCCACATTATACATGGTGAGATTCTCAATTACTCAAACTTTATTCTTCCTTCTTAGAAGGATGCGCCCCTGCAATGATCCCAAAGGATGACCTTCTGTAGTTGATTTAGGCACTGTAAGATTACCGGGAACCTCCCATTAATATGAGTTCAACATACACACTTTTTGAGCCTATAAATACGACGTCCACCAACAATCTCTCTACAACAGAAAAAAAACATGTCAAGTAATCAATGAAATCCTCAACTAGAGAGAGATGGTTGATCATTAGTTTATGTTCTTCAAGGCATTTCTTGTTCCCTCTCCCTCAAGGGCTTCTGTTGACTTGTAAATATTGGAGATAGAAGCGCTTGCAGGGAGAGCGATCAAAAGTGGCCTTGCCACAGCTTGGGGGCATGCATGCAAAAACAACTAGAGTTAATTTCCAACAAGGCATTCGTTGTTCACTCTCCCTCAAGGACTTCTGACCACCCCTGTAGCAATGCCATATTTGGTCACATTCATGACCAGAGAGGGATTGCAATGGAGAGGTTTGAGGCCCTTTTGGGAGACGGAACAAAACCTGCCTTGCTTCAACATTTCAGTATTTCTAACTTAAATCGAATATCCTGAAAGGACATAATGGAATCAAATGCTGAAATCTTGTTCGGGTTTTGGTAAGATTAATTCACAGTACTGCATGCATGTTCTTGGCCGCATCAAATTTGAAGCCAATTTGCAAAGAAATAATATATAGATTAATTCATGTTATATATAAGTTTCCAAATTACTGTATGTGATTCAATGCTAAAAGGTACATTAGATATTTCTTGCATATATATATATATATATATATATATATTAATTAGATAGTCGGAATGGAAGAGAAAAATTTTTGCCCTCAAATTAATTTGGACCGTTCGATTATAAAAACGGTTCAGATTAAATCAAACTTAAAAAAATCAATCCACCGACTGGTGACCTAGCCGGCGGTTGCAATTACTTGTTGAATGGGTTACCTTGCGATTGGTTGTATTTTCTTGTTGGTTTGTTGGTGTGGTGGGGGTGTAGGTTTGATCTATTTGATTTGTAGGGTTTGATTGTGTTATGCTTGATCTGATTTGGTTGGCTTAGCCGGTTCGTTTAGTGGAATGATTGATTTGCTGGTTACTTATTTGGTTTAGAATTGAATAGGGGGAAGTTGGGGAGGGAAAGGATTCGAAACCAATCTAGAATGAGAACGATAAATTGTAACTTTGTATGTAAAATGGGTATTTTGGCCGCGACATTTTATATTGTTAATTATCTTCTTTTGCTTGTTTTGTTGGGACTAAATAGTCTAGTAGTTTAGCATAACAGTGTTTCAAACTATCTACCAGGTCATTTATTTATCATGATTCATGAGCCGAATTAGGAATCATTATAAGAAAAGGGAAGTACGGGGAATGTAAGCAATTTTTTTAAAGAAAATTTTAAGAAGAAAAAGAAAAACCCTACTTTTAACTTATAGTCCTTAATAATAAATCCATTCCACCGTGAGAAAACAGGAAAGAAGGGATGAATTGGTAACCTTCTTAATTTTGAGTTAAAAGAGAAGGGAAATATATTTTTAATTGTTAAAACTCAATTTGGACCATTTTTAATTTTTATCGTTATAAATATATATGATTTGTCATTAACAAGCTGACCCTTATTATACTTTTAGGGAAACTCTCTCCATTTTATTTTCAAAAATAAATATTTATTTTAAATTTTTTTGTTTAATTTGTTTATTTACATGTTTGCACATCACGACATGCATGTAGTATAATGTTACAACCCAAAGATCCATTCTATGTTTTGTATGTTGCATCATTGTTTTAAGACGCCGAAGGTAAATCAAGATCGGTTTAACCGAATTAAGTAACTTAACGAATGGTTCAACCACCATTAATATTTTTAGGTTGATTCACGGATGAATCAAAATGAAGTGTAATAAAATTCAAATGAATCCAACAATCAAGATTGCAAACAAAGTTCAACACTTCCAAGCTAGAAAGGCACATCTTTTCCATGGAAGAGAGGGATCATTAACTGCTGCACCGAGACAAAAGCGAAGTCGGGGGTTCATAATTTTCTATTCTTTTACGCGGAGAGGCTCTAGAGAAAGCAAAAGGCCCCGGCGAAGCATTTGCATTACCTCCGGAAGCTCATCCTTCGCCATGTTGTGAAGTGTGTCTGTCGTTACCTGGCCAGCGACGTTGGCAGATCATTCAAGCAGAAACTGCACAATATCGGCTGCGAGTTATTGATGTCTTATACATTAAGTCCTTCCGCAAGATGGGGACCTGCGGTGTAGAACGCATCGAGAATTGCTGCTCGATGTGCCTTTGCGATTACTGCGACGGGGATGAGTTGCGATTTCTTTCTCGATTGCACCCATTCTTTCACGACGCATGCATTGCCTCTTGGTTGATCCCTTCTATTTGCCGAGCTACGGCTACTTGTGATTTGTCCAACTTTTTCAATTTATCTGTGCGTGGATTCAAATTGAGTTGTAACTTATGACAATTATATATTGGATGACATTTTATTTTTATGTATTAAAGAGTGAAGTAGTTTATTGTCTGATGAGTATTTTTTTACTGTCTATTTCTTATTAATCAAAGAGGAATTTAATATTAGCTCCTAATTAAAAGTGGGAAGGAGGAGATTTAACCTACTAATATTCAATAAAAAATAAAAAAATTAAATTGTCATAGTTTATTTTCTCGTTTAATTAAGATATATATATTTAAAATTAATTAAAATTTATATCTAAAATATATTAAATTATTATAATTTATCTCATTATTTAACGAGAGTTTAATTATAAAATTAATATTTATTTCTAGTATAAATCGTGCATGATGTGATATTTTGCATACAACTCCATGCATATGGAGTTATGGTTTCTCTTTTTCTCTTTTTTACTTAATATTTGTATGTAATGTGTATTGATAGGTTTTGTTTTTGTTATTAATACATAGCGCTAATAATAACTATTAACATGAATAAAAAAGCGGGCTCTTCCGCATGCATTTGTCCGTAATAATCCTGGTCGAATTGGTTCAGATATAGGTCGTACTTTATACTTCATATATACTAATATTCGCCCCATTAAATTAATCGATAAATTGATCAACATCCAACTGAAGTGCTCTTCGTTGCTTCAACTGACATAGCCAGTAATAACAATTTCAGATTTTCTTTTCCTTGTGCGAGCCATAACTAAAGAGGTCATGAAACCCCAAACTATGATTTTGGAGCTCATTCAAGTTTATAAAATCCCGGAAGAGTTGGTGAATCGTTCTATAGAAGATTGAAGTTTGAGCCATCAACTTTGGAGAAATTTGTATATTGAGTCTCTCATGATCAGGATCAAAGGGATCAATCTCCCATTTGATCCTGGCTGTGGCCAGTTTTAATTAATTTGATCAGGATCATAGAGGTAATTACGTGATATGAGTGATGATATGAACGATCAGCACTCTAGTCTCAACTTTGCTCGTACGCAAAATAGAGTAAACATGAATATTCAGCATTAATAATATTCTATTAATTAATTAAGCATAAAATAGAGTAATAATTAGTGGTGAACATATAATTTGGTGAAAACCGAGCTCAACCAAATCCGAATAAGCAATTTTGTTCAATACCAAAATAATTTGGTTCGGTCATCGATTGGCTTGTAAAGTAGTTGGTGTTTATATTAATATTTTGGCTCGAGACAGAACCAAACTAATCGAAATAATAGTATTGATTATTTTTTTTAAAAATATTATGAAATATTTATTTCACTTTAATTATAATGAAATTATAATATTTATATGATCAAACTTTATTTATTTAAGGCTATATATAAATTTGAAATTATTTATTAAATGGTTATATTCATTAAGCTATATAGCTATGGTGCGATGTCTCCTTTTGGCGGTGTATGGTGCACTGCCCCTTTTTGGTAGTACATGATGCGTTGCCAAATCTAGGCCACCAGATTGAAATCCAGCAGCCCAGATTTTACACCCGCCCCAGACCTGCTTGCCTGCCCAATCTGCCCGCCCACCGCCTCCCCCGCCAGCCGCTGCCCACCCCCCCCCCCCGGCATGGCCCCCTTGCTTGCTATGAAGACCCCCTCCACTGCGCTCCCCCACCCCCCTCGCCCGCCATAACGACCCCCTCTGCACTAGTGCCCTCCTTGCCTGCCCTAAGCCGCCGTGGCCCCCCATCCAGCTACCCCTTGCCCGACCCGCCCGCCCGCCGCGGTCCCTGTCAGCTGCGGTACCCCTCCCCCATCCCCAGCCCGCTTGCCGTAGTCCCTGCCAGCCACTGCCCTCGCTAGCTGCTACCCCTCCATAGCGGCTCTCTCGCCGGCCACAACGACTCCCTCTGCTGTGGTTCCCCTGCCTGTCCCAATCTGCCGTGGCCCCCCATCCCACCACCTGCCACCCGCTGTGGTCCCTACCAGGTACCCCTCCCTCCCTCCCCTGCCCTCAGCTACAGTGGGCACTGTGGTGGCAGTGGGGGCGTTGAAGGGGGCGCCTAGGGGCAAGGGGGCCGCGGTGACAGGCAGGGACCAAGGAGGGTGCCGACAAGGCAGGCAGGGGGCAGCAGGATGGGGGGCCACATCGGCTTGGGGTGAACCGGGAGGGGAAGAGGGGGGCCACAATTGGTAGGGACCAGGTTGGGTTTAGAGCAGTGGGAAATGTGGGCCGCTGGATTTCAATCTAGTAGTCTAAATTTGACAATGAACCATGCGCAACCAAAAGGGGGCAATGCATTATAATTGCCTCATATATATATATATGCTTAAAACATATAAAGAAAAATTAAAATTTGAAACAAAAATTAAATGTGCATATAGAATAATCTGTCATCATGGGATTTTTTTAGTGCTCACCCTTGACCCAAAGACTTGGGCAAGAAAAATTCCCTTTAAACTTATATAATTTGATTTTGGATATTTAAGTGGATAAAATAACAACATTATTTTGTTTAGTAAAGTGGTAATTGTTTTCCAAAATATCAATTATCAAATTTACATTATACACGCAAAAGATGCAACTTTGTTTGACATATATATTGAACAATTGTAGTACTCCTTTGTATTCTAATTTGCACGTAGAAAATAAAATCCTACCTTATTGTTAGGAGGTAGACTTCGTCTTCTATGGTTGTAAGATTACTTAGGACCATTAGCATCAACAATAATAATGTCAACAGTAGCTAATACAACAATATAAGCAACATGTAAATCTGGACATGGGTATAATTTTTGTGAGTGCCCTCATCATCCACTCATTTTTGTAATTCAATGACTCATTAAATGTAGCTCACAACAGAATATGGGTTGATACTAATTTTTCTCATTATTTGTTGTGCCAATCACATACTAGTTTAATTGTAAGTATGGTTGATATTAAACGGTTTCGCCTATCTAAATATTGTGACAATCATTTTAAATGGTTTGATTTCATAGCTACCTAGATCAAAGTATGTCATCAATTAGGTTCTAAAGAGGGTAAAATATGTCCAATTCAAGGGTTTTTAGAAAGAATCAACTATATTGACGTTCATCACCAACGTCCTCTACCCATGATATGAAGTATTAATTATGATTTAGAAAATCTGACTTATATAGTTATAAAAGGACGGGGAGATCATCGGTATAACAATTTTCTGTTAGAAAGCCAAATCAATCGGTATGTTTTCGATTCTAAATATGGGCCACACACACATATTCCCAAAACAACAATGGGCCTCGGATCAAGATATGGGCCTGGAAATGGGTTTGGCGAGTGTGACGGCAGCAAGGCGTGGGCTTGGCCCAGGAGCTTTTCGCCTTTATCTTATACCAAACACGCAAAGTGCTTGCCAAGTGGAATGACGTAAATACCCCTAATTTGACACGTGCGAGCGCTGCCTGGCCGGGTTTCTCCTGCTCGACCGACCATCGGATGAGAATTCGTCCGCGTCTTCGCCTTCTTACCTACTCGCCGGCCTCTCTACGACGTCTCCGATTATTCCGATCATCGGTGAGATCGTAAGCCTTCTTCTCCGTTTATCGATGTTCACGGACTTTGTTTGGTTGATTTGCGTGAAAGTTCTGATTTTTGAGTTTTTTTTTTGAAAATTTTGCATCTGGGTGTTCTTGTGTTGAGAGATGTTGGGATTCATGGGTATTTTGGTAGAGCGACTGGTGGGTTCCGATGGGTTCAGATGTAAATTTACGTGCTTTTTTTTAATAGATTTTGATGTGTTGGTTCTTTGGGGTTTGTGGTGGTTGATTTAGATAGGAGGTGGTGCGATTGGTGAAGGGTTGAATAAGTTTCGATTTAAATCGAGAATCATAAATAATAAGTTTCACACCTGTGTATGTGCTTTTGTCTAGAGGTTTAATAGGAATCGTGTGTATCTGAGTGAGAGTGTGGTGGGGCTTGCATTTGTTTCGATTGAAATTCGTTTTTTTTCTTTTTTGCTTTTTGAAAAAAAATTAAGATTTTGCTGTGCTGGTGTTTTGTGGGTTTTGGGCCTTTTGGTGATTAATTGTTTTGAGGAATGGGGTGATTAGTAATTTGATTGTAGGTCGTTGTGATAATTTGACTACTGACTAATCACTACTTGTGGTAAGAAATTAACAAGTTTTGTCTCCAGACAAACTTTTAAAAAAAAAATTTTAAAGTGAAACTTTGCAAACTTAAAGGAACTTAATTTTTAAGGAATTCTGATAATTTGTCTATATTGATTTTTGTAAATCGCTGTGAGTGATATTGTCTGGAGGTTCATTAGGTGTTGTGGTCATTTGGGAGAGGACTCAGGTGGTTTAGATTTGTTGTGACGTAATTTTATTTGCTCTTTGCTTTGGTATTTTTTGTGGCTTGTAGGATTCTTTGAGTTAAAGGGATTATGCTACGATTTTGTGTCTCTCTTGATGAATTTCACTGCTGTTACCCAACACATTTATAAAAAAGGGCCAATTTCTTCTTCAGATCCCCTTTTTGATGAAGGAGCTATTGAAAGACTAGGGGAACCAATTTTTACGAAATTGGAATATATGGTCAATTGTACAGAACTGCATTGGACAATTTGCTTGTCTTGATGTGCTAGCTACCAGCATTTTTTTATGCTTTCAAATAATGATACCATGTAATTGGTGCGATTAATCAGTTTCTGTATTATCATAATTTTTTATCAATTGTGTAATCTGGATCTGATTATTTAACATTTAAGCAACTAAGGAGCAATATTGTAGAGTACTTGTCCAATGTTTGTATGGGTTTAGAATTTGGTTGTGTCAATTTTGTGCAGAATGGGGTCCGTGTCTGCTCAACCTCAGTTTCGTTACACTCAACCGCCTTCAAAGGTTCTTCATTTGCGAAATCTGCCTTGGGAATGCACAGAGGAGGAATTAATTGAACTTGGAAAGCCTTTCGGTAAAGTTGTGAATACAAAATGCAATGTTGGCCCCAACCGGAACCAAGCATTCATTGAATTTGTGAGTGGCTGATATAGTTAGAATTGGCATGATGCTCTACTCATGACAATATATGCTGATTGAACTTCTCTTCAACTTGTGCTCCATTGCAGGCTGATATGAATCAAGCGATTGCCATGATATCATATTATGCTTCCTCATCTGAACCTCCTCAGGTACGGGGAAAGACCGTCTACCTTCAATACTCCAACAGGCAAGAAATCGTTAATAACAAATCTACTGGAGATGTTGCTGGGAATGTTTTACTGATAACAGTTGAGGGTGTTGAAGCTGGTGATGTCAGCATTGATGTTTTGCACTTGGTAAGCAACTAATTAAGTATGGTTTACCAAGGAGAGAGGTATTCCTTTCCCTAATAATTTCATATTCTTTTTATGTGGATAGCCATCCTATTAGGAAATTTATCTGAAACAATTGCAATTACTATGTAGGATTTTCTTGACATGTATTTAAATGGGGCAATAGCAGGTTCATGAAACTGGGAAACATCTTCAAGGGCAGCTTACTGCATCGTGAGAAAGTTCACGTGTGTGTTTGTCTCCTCTCTCTTGCTCACTGGCTTCTCTTGACCCTTACCCTTCTCCCTTCCTATCATTAGATAGATTTAGGCTCTCTCTCAGACTCTCTCTCTCTCTCTCTCTCTCTCTCTCTCTCTCTCTCTCTCTCTCTTCATCTTGTGTCCGTGGCATATTTCTAATCTGTGCATTAGAAATTCGAAAATTGCATAACTTCTTGACGTATTTGTAAATTTTTCCAAGCATGTTGCATTATAATATTGTGTCCTGTATTAGCTGCTCGGAACCTCTGTGATTTGATATGCTGGGTGAGTGGTTATGTGTTGTGCATATTGCCATTTAGGGGGAAGGTACCTAGTGAGAAAAATATAAAGACATGTCCTTTAAATGTTCTTGTTATAAATGTGTTTTTGCCAATGGTTGGCTGTATTGATTGTTAATAGACCAACCTGAAGATTTTGAGAGTCCTTTTGATGAGTGACATGCAATCCATGACTGCATTTTCTACGTGAGGCATATTTGTTTGAATTTTGTGTTTCAGATATTGAATGCATATTTACATAAAATGGCGATTTCAATTCTAGATCCACTGGTTTGCAATATCCGTGCTTATGATCTTGCAATATCTGTGCTTATGATCATCTTTTCTTCCATTCATCATGTGTGGTGGAGGGAGCAGATTGATGATGTTAGATGGAGATAACAAAAATTGTTTTAATAGGGAGCAGATTGATGATGCTTATTTTTTAAATAATACATCTTTATGACCATAAGCTGCCTTTGTCAGTGTTATCTACTTTTATTAATGCTTTTGGTTGGAAATTGATGGTTTTTTAAAAATTCTTGATCTTCATGACTGAGGAATCTTTTGAAGTTAACATGTTGGATGGCTTATGTTGTGGGAGTCCACGAAGTTATACATTTCTGTTCCTTTTAGTTCATTTGTTGTTTGTTGTTTCCCACCAATTTTTTTAAACAAAATAGAAAATTAATTCCAACCACTGATAGATGTTATGTTGCAGGTTTTTTCAGCCTTCGGATTTGTGCATAAAATTGCAACATTTGAAAAGACGGCAGGCTTTCAGGTGGTGTATTTATTTTCTTTTTGTCTTTTTTAACTGATAGTTACTATTTCCCTTTGTTGTCACAATTTATGCATTTTAGTTCTCTTTTAATAGGCCCTTATCCAATTTACGGATTCAGAGACTGCATCTTCTGCAAAAAGTGCACTTGATGGCAGAAGCATTCCGAGGTATGTTTTTTTGGTTGGATCTTCAGTTTTGTATGAAGGATTAGCTGTTATGTGATTTACGCCATCAAATATTTGCCGTTATCACATTGTGCAATCCTTCTGTGCCTCAAGTTGTTTTTTGGCTTAATCATTGTAGATATTTGCTTCAAGAGCATGTTGGGAACTGCACTCTGAGAATTAATTATTCTGCCCATACTGATTTAAGTGTCAAATTTCAAAGCCATAGAAGCAGGTAGGGTTCGTATGGCATCAAGAGGTTATCTGAAATTACATATCAGAGCCGCTTTATCCGTTACAAAGTCATTGTCATTTATGATTATTTTTTGTTATTTGCATTAATCTTCATCTTCATCTTAAGGAGGAATTTGTTGCATTCCTACTGTCCAGCTGCTATGAATATTCTAACCTATTACGTTTCTGTTTGTAACTTCTTTTCTGCAATTGCTTTATCTTTGTTTCTATTTTTATGTGTACTTAATTGGACTTTCTTAAGATAGTCTGTTTTTTGGAGCTAACTATTTGCTGCCATCAGGGACTATACCAATCCTTTCCTTCCCGTTGCACCTTCTGCTATAGACGGCAGTGGTCAGGTATATCATTTTTTAATTTTTGGAAACTATCTTCTGGAGTTGCCTGGCATCTCCTTCGATCCTTTATTTTAATAACTGATTCCATTTTCATCGTATGGAATGCACATCTAAATGCAGTTCTCTGTGGGCTTGGATGGTAAAAGGGAAGAAGCAGAAAGTAATGTTCTTCTTGCATCCATGGAGAATGTACAGTATGCAGTAAATGTGGACGTTTTACATACGGTATTCCTCATTTTTGTTGCTTCTTTGCGGAACAAATTTTGTTGAACTTGTTAGTCAACATGTTATTTTTCTTTTCTCCACCCAGGTATTTTCTGCTTTTGGTCCCGTTCAGAAAATTGCTATCTTTGAGAAGAATTCTGGGCTACATGCTTTAGTACAGTACCCTGGTATTAATAATTTTTTTGTTACTACATGGGACTTGGTATTTTTCTCTAACTTAGGCTGGAGTGGCCTCCTTTACAAAGTAAATATAGAAAAGATATTAGAAAGAAATATGTTAACCCTAATCTTGAATGTTGGCTATCAGCAAATTTTCAGTTTTTTCGATTTTGACAGTTAAATTATTTTACAGATGTACGGATAGCTGTTATTGCCAAGGAAGCCTTGGAAGGTCACTGCATATATGATGGGGGGTTTTGCAAACTTCACCTTGCGTATTCTCGCCACACCGATCTCAGTGTAAAGGTAATGCTTTTTTCTATTGTGGGCCATTTTTCAGTCCGCCAAACTGCTCGTGTTAGTAATCGTGCCTTTAAGAATGTCCTGTATTAGCTTGGAGTGACTTTTGGTGGTCTTATTTGCAGATCTTTACTTACTGACAAGCTTTATACTGTATGATACTCATCGAGTGTAGTGTTTCCATGTAGTACTTAAATGCGAATTGATCATTAGTGTCATGTATTGAACCTTCCTTCACAACTGTACATCTTCATCTTTAGCTCTATATATGCGCTGACCCGTTCATACTTGTCTCGTAGATAACTTGCCTCTTTAATATGAATGTGAACTGTTCAGGTTAACAATGACCCTTGCCTCTTTAATATGAATGTGAACTGTTCAGGTTAACAATGACCCTTGCCTCTTTAATATGAATGTGAACTGTTCAGGTTAACAATGACCGAAGTAGAGATTACACTCTCCCACATTCTGTCATAATGAATTCGCAACCGTCAATCCTAGGACAACAGCCTTCAGTTCCACCTTCTGGCATGGGTGCGCCACCATATGCTGCCGGCTATACACCTCCTGCCAGTGGAATGATGATGTCTCAACCAATGAGCGCTTGGCCCCCTAGCACCGGAGGTGTTGCTACTTTCCCACCTCAAATGCCACTGAACCACAGTTATCCAGCAATGCCTCGTGCTCAAGGTCCTGATATGGCTGGTGGAGGGATTCCCTTGCCTGGGCAAGGCGGGCTGCTGCCTGGACAACATGCTCCCATGCCGGGCCACGGTAGACTGTTGCCAGGACAAGGTGGTTCACTGATTGGACATGGTCCGCATCCACAAGCAATGCCTCCTTATCGCCAATAAATGCATCATCTCTGTAGATTATTTGTACTTGCATCTTCGTTTAAAACTACAGTTGCAGTAAATATCTAAGCCTGCTCAACTTCGCATTTAGATTTATCTGCAATCCTTCATTGTTTGAGCTTACTGTGATTTCGTCGCTTAAAAAGTTGTTGCTACTTGAACCTCTCTTAGCGTGGTGTTGCTGAAGAATGTGTAGCCTATGGCTTGCCTTGCTCTTCGAGAGGACAGTGGCCACCGTGCGGAGCAATTTCTTGGCTCCTATGACTTGTCGGCGTTTGAAGCCTCACTCTCTCCATTTGGTGGAAGATCCGACATTGCTCTGCATCTCTGCCCTTGCTAGTCCTGAAGTTCGCGAAGGAGGCAGGTTTGGTTGTTGTCTCGGCCAAACAAATTTATGGTCATATATAAGACCCTTTATCCACCTATTTGCAGCTTTCCTTAGGCTCCTACAAAACTGACCAGCACACCTTTATATAAACTAACAATAGAAACAGATCAAAAAAATTCAAGTGGAGAAACATTGATTGATGGGAAGTTTAATAAATGCTGTTCAAGAAATAAGCCTTGTGTTGTGTGGGTTCGTGCTGATGCCAATCTCTCTCCTACAGCAAGAGCGCAAATCAATCTCCAGAAGGAATGCTCACCAACCAACTCTTTGCTTCGTGCATAAAATACAGAAGTTCCATGAGGGGGAAACCATATGCAAGCGCTTGTACGCAGGTTGACCCCTACAATATGTTACAATGTAGAACAAACCACCGTAGACATTCAGAGTTCAAAATCGCAGCAAAACTGTGGATTTGGATGTTTTAAAAGTCGTATCAATACCGCACAGGACAATCATCATACAAGGTTCTCAACCTGATTGTATTGACACAATAAACAAACATTCTTTATACAGAAGGGCGGCATACATGGCTTACTGCCGTAGAGATATCAAATATGTACATTTCTAAGAGCAAGGAGCAAGACACTCAACATAGGAGATTTCGTTCCCAGATGCATGCGGAGAAAAAAGATCGGCCTGGACTTAATCCCTAGAAAAATTTATAACTCGCAGCTAGAACAGGGAAAGCAAGAACACTGGAAACATGGTTGAGAAAGTGGAAAGTGATGCCGATCTCTCCAGGTTCGACGACGACACTAAATGGGTTCGACACTATCTTCAAGAGCAAGCATTCAGAAAAAGCAGGCAAGGGATTCATGGTCGCATTTGATGATAGTTTCCATAAAGTAACAAGTTTCATCCTTCGTGTTGTCTTCCGGTACATCCACAACGAAGGATTCAATCACCAGTGTTCCTGGTCTTCCATGTATGATCTCAGGATGAACTGTTATAGTTCTGCAAATATATAACAATGATTACAAAGATGCTTCTTTTGTCCCTGATAAAGACCCCACACCACAACCAATAGCAACAAAGTCATAACTCGCTTCAATTAGAACATGTGGAAGATGAAGTTATTGAAAAGCTGCTAAGATCTAACAACTTAACAGGCGTAGATATTCTTATATCTTAGCTAAACTTCAGAATTCCACAGCAAAACCAGAGATATATCATTCGCTCAAGAAGTAAGCTATGATCTAATTAAAAGCTTACTGTTACAGGGTTAACCTGAGGGACATTCGGGTACTAGGGTTTGGCGGTTGTCCCTAGCCTATCCCGTGTCCAAGGCGAATGGTCAGCGTCATTCGTGTGGTGCAACAACCTACCAGGATGTGTATCGGGCTGGAAGTGAAGTTAGGGACCGACGGGCGCTGTTGCCATTGTGTGTGTCGAGCGTCGATGGTGCATAGCGCGCGAGCGAGGACGCGAGCATAGCCCTACCGCATACCGAGTCCAGGCGTGTGCGAGGTTACGAGCGTGACTGAGCACTCGCGTGCAGCAGCGACGCGGGCGACCGAGCATTGTGTCGGGAGCCAGGGTGCGAGCCGAGTGGGTGAGCGCTGCGTGTGCCGACATGGGGTTCGACCCGACACCAGGCATGACTAATCTGGAGTTGAGTTTGATCTACGGCACCTGGGTTCGAGCATGTGCGGACCCAGCGCTGGGCGTGTGCGCGTTGTCTGGAGCCTGCTGAGCAGGTGTGGTGCGTGTTGTCTAGCCGGTGCGAACTAGGAGGGTTCAGCTACCAGGCTGGGGTGCACCAGGGATGATCCAGTTATTTGCTGGAGATTCCAAGGGTTGTGGTGATGTGGCTGAAGCAAGCTTGTCCGTGGATTTGCTGATCAACGGTGGGAGGTTAGTTCTGGCACATCACTTGGTTGGTGACGTGGTTGGAGGGTGCTGAGCCATAGATCTGGAGTTGGTTGGCCAGGATCCATCACGTTGTGTTGCCCCTGATGTCCAGCCAATGTCTATAAAAGGGGGACTTCATTTGGAGTTCAGGAAGAGAACAGATCAGTGTGAGATCTGAGCATACAGCAAAGTGGGTGAGTGTCTCCTTGCGTGGAGAAGTGAGATCGAGTCGGGGTTAAGGGAGTCCGGTGGTGTCTGCAGCCAGGCCTGGTCGGGACCAGGACTGGAACCTCCCGTGACGCTGTTGGTGCAGCCGGTGTCCCTGAATACCGAGCCACCCCGGGTCTGTACAGGAACCTCCTCGTGCGTGTGTGCCGAGTGTTGTGAGGTAAGTTGTGGGGATTGTCCACAACTTGCTGGTAGTCAAGAAGTGTAAGATTACCTGTACCCTTGTATTCAGAGTAGTGAATTAAGGTTGGGCTGAGTTCCCGTAGAACATTGTGCGTGTGTTGGATTTGGTGACCGAGACCTGGTTGGTGATTCCTGCAACCAGGGTGCACCAGCTGTGTTAGGTGAGCGGTGCTGGGACACACAGCACAGCAAGCTTGGTGATCGAGCAGCGCTCGAGCAGCTCGATAGGGTGTCCGAGCGTGTCCGAGCAGGACGCAGCGATTCGGGTGGGGCAAGTGCCGGGTTGGTGCGCTGGGCGCTCGGGTACTACCGAGCACTTGTCCGGGTGTGTGGGCAAAGCCGGTGTCCGGAGGGTGCTGTGCAACAATTCCGCGGGTTGCACAGTGTTGTTGGCTGGTGGTTCCGAGGGGGAAACACGCCGCACGGGGGAAGATTAGGGCGAAAAATAAGACCCTAGATTGGACCTGTGACACTTACCATTATTAAGACCCTTCTCTTAGCCTTTAAAATTTCAAAAAAGAAACCAGTAACCATTTGCTAAAGAACATGTAACAAGATGAAGCAAAAACGTGAAGCTATATATTGACAAGCTAAGATCCTACAAAAATGCACCTAAGTAGTTACGAACTAGTCGGATCATCATATCATGATCATCATCTCATAAATCTATAATTTATGTATACGTACGTTCATACCAGACCATATATAGTCCTCGTCCTAGCTACTATTCCGTTTCAATTATTTAGGACAAACAAATTAATGATTCATCCAGCAAAGCATGCATTTAGTGAAGATCATAATAATAAGGAGATTGAAAGGAAGAAAAAGAGACATTGGGAAGATGATCGCCGCCAAGAATAGTGAAAGCCGATGATATTCTCGTCGTCGTCGAGAAGCTCAACCCGGTCGATGCCGTTGGTGACGGGCAAACTGGTTTTGACAATCAAATGCCGAACACTTCCGACGTGGAGCAGCTGGCCGCCTCAACACCAAACTCAAACTCTATCCAGGATTTTAACAAATGAAAACCTTAAGCTCTTTCATTATGCTTTGACAAGGTAAAAAAACAATGTAAAAAAACTATGACCTGACAAAGAATTTAACTCAGACTTCAAAATAAAAGAAAAACTACAAACTATCAATTATAATCAATATAATGGGTATATAATTCACTCCAATTAAAAAAATACGCTTATATACTCCAATTAAAAAAACAACTCGCAATATCCAATTATGAATACTCTAATCAAGATTATTTATTGATAAACAAAGAATACATTTACCTCATAATACACATTAATATAGATAACGACTTATTCTTAAATATGACTTTGGATACAAAAAGCCAACAACAAATACTCCTCTTTAAACATTAAAGCACTCGCTAATGAGTTTTTTTCTTCTCCGTATTTTATTTTTCCCAAAGCCTAGTTCATACTTCAGTAGCTAACTCTTTATTATTTGCAGGTGTTGGGAGCTCCTCCCCTCACAAACACAAGTATGGGGAGGCTGCACCCTTAACGTTGGCCACAACTGGTTTATCCTTTCCTTCCTAGAATATTGCCTTTGCCTCTTGACTTGTCTGCGAAGAAGAGTGTTGATGGCCTTCAAGTAATTGCTCGAATCGTGGTCACGAAGGATAGTTCCATCAGACCCGTAAGCACTAAGGTCACTCAAAGTTTCCAGGGGGTGGGGAGAGTTGAGGAAGGCTCTCAGAGCCGCCATTGGAGCTTTCCCCTGTGCTTTTCCACGGCATAGATAGCAGAGCCTGGGGGAAGGAGTGGATGTGATGGGGAGGTTTCTTCGTCTGGTTGCAAAATGAATAGCTGACCCATTGGAGCGTACAACAATTTCTGCATTCATTTTGGTTATATAATAGAAACTGTTGAGGAAACATATTTGCATAAGGGGCATTTATGGCATCAATCAACGACATGATCGAAAATGATCTAAGATATGGTAAAAACTCATAAATTAGTGAAGTATTAGCTGCAAGACAATTAATGATGATAATATTATCACTGAATATCGAAGCTAATTGGTGATTTAAACGAAATAATTAGATCACTAACATTCTGGTTAAGGCAGGGATGAGACCTAAATGCCCCACTTAGACGTTTAAGGACATGAGCCAACCGGTTGGGGTAGTCACAAGAGAAGGCTCTGGGGACAATATCTCTATGCATCATAACAGAGCAGACATGGTCCTCCTCCAGCCCTAGCAGCCAGAGGATCTGCTGCCCTCCGCAGAAGACCGACGGCGACCCAAATGTCACTACCGGCAGCAACGACGACTGCTTCACCTCCTTCCTCGTCAGTAGCATTAGGTTCACCAGAAGAGAGAGGCTACCGCCGAGTGAGTGGCCGGCGAACCGGAGCTTGCCGGCGTCTCCGTACTTGTCTAAGTGGTTCTTAATTTCCGGCAAGAACTGATCGTATATCCCTTTGGCAGCTTCATATATGCCCCTGTGGACCAGCACCTCTGTTCCCTACATTTTTAACTAGTTCTTGTTACTTCATGTGTATTCTTGACTATTTGTGCCGCGCTAAGTGGATTAATATCTGGTTTGTGTAAGTAATAATATTTTCGGAAATAAAGAATCGATGATCAGATATGCAAACCATATATATAGCATAAATTTGGAACCATAGGGCATGACCAAGTATCAAATGTCGGCGTCCTTATACCTCGAATGAAGCTGGCTCGAAGAAGAGATTCGCCTGCCATGAGGCCAAAGAATCTGATCCCTGTTATTTCACCAGCATGAATCAGAAATTAGCACCAAAACCTAATGGCAAGTAACGTTCATGAGTTGCATATTTAGTTGGATATTGGATTCATGTATACAGAAAGCAATCAATCGATGACATAAAAGATATGATCATTCTGATAGAACTTAGAAGTTGTGTACAATATCATGTTCACCTGAATGACAAAGACTCGGGTGAGGGTGCTAGGCTCGTCACAAACGAACCACTCACAAGGAGACGAATTGGGCGACCGGAGATTCCTCGCCGCCTCCACCTTCGCCTCCTCCTCCGCCGCCACCACCGACGTCATGGTCGACGTAGCCACTTGCGCCGCCATCCCCGAATTGTAGACCCTGGATGCAGGCGAGGTGGGCCGTGCACCAAGCCTTTCCGGAGGCCGGACGTTGCCATTGCCGCTGCCAGTACCATTCCCCTCCTCCCAGTTAGCACCGCCCAAAGAGGCCATCTCTTGGGAATGAGTGTGGACATACTTGGCCGCCGATGCGGCGATCTCCTGGGCAAGAGCAGGGCGGAGGGGTCGTTTCTTGTACGACTCCGCGCAGCCATCAATCTCTAAAATGGATGACTTCGAGTTCGAGTCGGGTCCGCAGTACTCGTCCGGCCTCCTCTCTTCCACCTCCGCCCCGGCGGCGGCGGCGGCTTCGGCCTTCTTCTTCAAGGAAGATGTAACTAGCACTAGTTCATGGTGCTCCCACAAATGCTCCCCCTAAGAAATACAATGATAAAGTCGTCATAATTTCCTCCTCTCCCATGCAATGCAAAGACGGCGTTGCCTATTGAGGAGGGGGCTAATAACATTGACATGCAATACACTAGTTGTTGACTTTGTTGGTGTAGTAGAGGTAGCAAAATTGAAATACATAAATTTTAATTGGTCTTTTTCTTTCTTTTTCTTAAAAGAAATACTGAATGTTATTATTATAAAAAATATATGATTATTAATATATTACTCGCTGTGATGAAGTTAAAATATCTACTATTCCTCTAGCACTGCATGTATGACCATTTTTATTTCTCTTATTCATTCTCACACTTTTTATGCCTAATACTTAACTTATAAATTATAATTGGTAAAATTTGATAAATAAGAGACCTTAATTTCGGGAACGACGTAGGCCATGTTGCAAAGAAATGCAAGGCGTGAGAAGAGCTCCATTCGTGCCCAAGAGATGGGGACGAGGTACCGGGAGAAGCTGCTCCGGTCGACCACCGCCGTCGACGCCTCCAGCTCGTCCTCCTCGTAGCTCACCTCGCAAACCGCCTCCTCCTCCAACTCCTTCGCCTCCACGTGATCTTCCCCCTTAGTACTCTGCCTCTCCCGCCATACCTCCCGCAGCTTCAACAGCTGCTCCACCCAATTACCCTTCTTCTTCTTCTTCCCCTCCTCTTCCTTCTCCTCTACCTTCACCTCCTCGTACCCCGTCTCCTCGACGAGAAGCGACCGGACCATTTCGGAGGAGAAGGGGAACTGGAAAACCCACGGCGTGCCGCTGTTGGAGTACTTCGATTTCACCGGATTGACAGAACACCGAATCTGCGGCTCCGAGAGGCATCTCCGCATCCTCCTCCGATCGCGCACGTCATGTGCCGACACCGACCTTCTCATTCCAAACATTTCCTTACCCGCCGTCCTGGCCGCCGAGGCAGAGCTCCCTGGGAGAGCAACACGGGTGCATGCCATGCACGCCCACAACAATTTCTCCTATTTCTTCTTCTTCTTCGCCGGTGGGAGGCCGGGGGCGGTTGCAGGTGGGGATGTGGTTTGGTGGGCGAGTTCTTAGAAAGGAGAGCAGTTTGGGGAGGCGACCATTAATAGAGGAGGAGGTGGTTTGGAGGGGAGCGGCGGTCCGATGATACCAAGGCGGAGTACTCCAATGGGGACTGGTAGATGACGGTATCAATCGGCTGCGACGATGGCCATGCAAAAAAGGAGAGGGTTAACAAGTTATTACTAGTAAACCATATTGATATATAATAATATAAATTGTTGGTGAACAACTACCTACCAAAGTATTAATGGATATTTTGTATGATATCAACAACACGCTAACCATAACCAAAATTCAGACTAGGATATTGATAAATATGTTTTGAGTCTGGTTAGAACACTGTATTTGGGGATCACTTTTGTGATCACGTGGATGAGGTGTTAAAGTAAATTATCTGTAAATGATTATTTAAAAAGGCTACAAGTTATTATTAAGGGAAATAAAACCAAGAGACAAAATCATGCATGATGCTTGACATTCGAACTGCTTTAATGGGCTCTTTTGGGAAGAAAAGTGTGCTAATTCGTGAAACCTAATACATTCTAAAAGTGTGTAATTAATATGCCATCTTATTAGGTTCAAGGCATTCTTTATCTAGACTATACCCACCAAACCCTTTCATAAATTGGTGCAATGTTTGCTCTTTAATTAACATGATATACGACAACATATATGGTTATTGTTGGCCCCTTTGAATTTGCAACAACCAAAGAAAACTAGTAGTAAGTGTCACGAGTCTTTCTTAATCTAAAAACTAATTAAAGTAATAAAACTTTCTTATTAACTTATCTATAAGTTACTAACATCTCTGACCGATGTAGGTTAAACCTAACAATCTCTTCTTTATACATTGAGGGACTCCAAAATCCACGTATCATTATCAGATAAACTCCCCTTAAATCATCAGATCATCACCTAACAAACTCCCCTACATATCATCACCCCCTTGAATCATATATATTATCACTTAACAAACTCCCCTTAAATTATTTGGCGGAACCCCTTAAATTATCAGACAAAATCCATATATCATTATGGTAGAACCCCTTAAATCAATATACGAAATTCACGTATCATTACATTAAATCATCCGACAGAATCCACGTATCATCACCAAGTGAAATCCACATATCATCACTTTAAATTATTAGACGAAATCCACATATCATCACCTGACAACTCACTGGCAGAATCCACATATCATTGCCTGGCAACTCATCAATCACCTTAAATAATCATATGAGAATCTACATATCATCACCTGACAACTCATCAGGTAGAACTCCTTAAATCATTAGACTGAACTCATGAAAGAGACTTCTACAATCGACGTAGGTAAATATTACCTGCCTTAAATCATACCTTAAGTCATATATATCATCACCTGACAAATTCTCTTTACATCATTCAGCAAAATCCCCTTAAATCATCAAATGGAATCCATATATTATCATCCGACAACTCATCACGCAGAACCCCTTAAATTATTAGACGAAATACCCTTAAATTATCAAATGAAATCCCTTTAAATTATCAAATAAAATCCCCTTAAATCATTAGATAGAATCCACATATCATCACCTGACAGCTCATTAGGTAGAACCCATAAAAGAAACTTTCACAATCAGCGTAATCAAATACCAAAGCCAACCTGGCTCACCTAGCAACTCATTAGGCAAAACCCCTTAAATTATTAGATGAAATCCCCTTAAAAGAGGCTTTCACAATCAGTGTATGCAAACACCAAAGCCAACCTGACTCACCTAATAACTCATTAGGGAGAACCCCTCAAATCGTTAAACAAAATCCACACATCATCACCTGACAACTCATCGGGCAGAACCCACGAAAGAGAAATCCACATATCATCACTCGACAACTCGTGAGGCAGAACCCACGAAAGAGATTTTCACAATCAATCCACATATCATCACCCGACAATTTATTAGGCAAAACCCATGAAAGAGACAAGAGACTTCTACAATTGGCGTTGGCAAATACCAAAGCCAACCTGTCTCGTAGGCAAACATTAAAGTCAACCTATCTCGTAGGCAAACATTAAAGTAAACCTGTTTCTGATACCATGTTAGGCCTATCTTATTCCTAACTTGTCTCTGATACCACTGTTAGGTCTAGCCCGTTGTAAACATGTCTTTGATACCACTGTTAGGCTTAGCGCGTTTTTGATACAACTGTTAGGCCTAGCGCATCTCTTATACCACTGTTAGGCCTAACCCATCTCTGATACCACTATTAGGCCTAACCCATCTCTGATACCAATATTAGGCCTAACCCATTTTGTTAGGCCTAACGCGCCTCTGATACCACTGTTAGGCCTAGCCTGTTTCTGATAACAATGTTGGGTCTTTTAATCCATTTCTTATTAACCTATATACAAGTTTCACAATAAGTGTCGCATGCCTCTCTTAATCCATTTCCTATTAGCCGATGTACAACTTATTAACAATATCTCCTCGTAATAAGTGTCACATGTCTTCCTATTAATCTATATACAAGTTATTAACAATATCCCCTCGCAATAAGTGTCACATGTCTTCCTATTAGCCTATATACAAGTTGCCAATAAGTGCCACATGTCTTCCTATTAGCTTATATATAAATAACTAATAATATCCCGTCGCAATAAATATCACATGTCTTTCTTAATCCAATAATTAGATCAAAGAATAATGATTTCCTATTAACTTGTATACAAGTTACCAACAATATCCACAACCGATGTGAGATAAACCCAATAGTTATAAATGACTCACAAGTAAATATTAAGTGCATATAATTGTGAATATAGCCTTACTCTTCTAATCCTGGTCATGGAGTGTCATGAAACACGAAAGTATGTATGTGTCTACTATGGCGCATGTTAAAGAACCGATTGAATCTTTTTTTTTTGTATTGTCAAGGCAAATATCAGGAGAAGAGACGATCATCAGTAACGAAAGCTGATGAAATAGTGAAACAACATCAGTACTTCTATAATTACAATACATAAAGATAATCATCCATGCTTTGAACTTAATACAATGAGCGTGATTAAATTTAACCCAGCAATTACTATACTGGGTTAGGCAAGAACAGACAAAAACACGGCGAAAATGGTCGTCAAGCTGTGGACATGGGACCGAAATTGGAACATGCTTGGTATCACAAAGACCACAATAAATTACTAAGCATGAAGATCTCCGCTCGATGTAACATTTCATAACCTGCCAAGATAATTCTAAACCCCACAACAAAATTGTCTGATTAGGAGAAGAAAACACAAGTTCTCCAGAGAGGCTAGTAGGAGAGTCCAAGCAACCTGCCCTCTACCACATTGTCGGTTCCTTTTCTCGGGTTTCCCGATGCTAATAGCCAATATATATATATATATATATATATATATATATATATATATATATATATCATCTCCTCTAAATTCTTAAGTATTGAAGCATTCCCCATTCAATGGAAGAATATTCTAACTCAGACAGTAATTATTAGGGATCAGGTGGGGAGGCGTTAATGGCGAAGGAAAGGATTGTGCGACGTGGGTTTTCAAAGTTGGGTGGCCGATGATAACAATGCAGGTTAGTTGGTGTTGCAGGACAGTTAGATCGGTAATTAAGGGAAAGCGGACTAATAGAGCTGAGCCAACGTTAGGAAAAAGGTTGTTGAGAAGGTCCACGGCATTGGAAATTCTAAAGGGACACCCTAACCCTAAGCTGCTATGTGTGACGTGTTGTAAGGCTCGGCTTATTATGTGTAATAACATGATCTAAGTATAAATTAATAAGATACTTATCTTTAAAAAATGATTAATCAAAATTAAAAATATGAGTATATTTCTACAATATACTAAATCTTATTCGAAAGGTATTAAATGTGAGATTGGTGGCAAACTCAAATGCACTACGCTAAGCATGTTGGATGACATATGGAAGAGTAGCATTTGTAAAACATTTCCACGACGTTAAGAGATTAATTAATTAATGTGTTATTTTTTTCGCATGCAAATTAGAAGAGGAGTCGCTAAGTTTCCCTTTGGTCCTTTGAAAATACAATCTTGAATGCGGTCAAGCAATATAAGTTTACCTACTGGCTATTAGTGTCAATGAAGAGTTATTTTAGTTGCACTAAACGTGACTGATTTGGTTGAGAGGTTGAGAGTTATGATCACCACCCCAGTCATGTGTGGAGATTATTCGATTTTACCCAAGCAAGAATTTGAATGTTTGGCAACTTGAGAGATGTCGACAATTAACAGTACATAGACATTATTGTTTTTATATAAACCAACCTACTCGTATGCCTTCTGAGTTATGTACCATGTTATTAAGGGTTGTTCAATGAGTTCATGTACACTAAAACCCAATAAAGCGATATTGCTGATCTCAAATTTTGTCATTATGTTCTTTTCAAATTGTGCTTTACACTCTCATCCATTACATAATAGGTTTATTATACAATAAACCTACTTGCCTCATCCTAGCATGGCCGATTAAAAATAACACAGTATTTATTTTTAATTTAGTGAAACCAAATTGAAGGTTACCTGGTTTTCAGGACGGAAAGGCAATGTAGTTCCTGCCATACTATAAATCTCAACTTCTAATTAAATAAACACACGTTCATTAGTCACACCATAGCGGCAGCTGTTCAAAGCATAGCCATTCAAATTGGATGAGAAGGCATCCGATCTAAAAAAAATGGTGAATCGATTAGTATAAAAAATCGGTCATTGAATCAGCCGATTTATACTGATTTAACCGATTTATAAGCGATTCTAAATCGGCATAAATCGATAAAAATCGGTTTTTATAAATAAATAACAAAAATAACCTAAATATGTTAATGAATAAATTTATTAAATATGGGTAAAATTGAAATATAAAATTTAGAAACCTAACATATTGTCTTCCTTGCCCCTCCCTTCACAGCCGCCGTGGTTCGCCTCTCCGTCCCTCTGCCGCCGCCCCCCGTGTGCCTCGCCCCCTCCTTCTGCCGCCGCCCCTTGTGCCTCGCCCCTCCCTTTGCCACACCATGTGCCTCGGCCCCTCCCTCCGCCTCCGGAAGGTGAAGGAAGAAGGTTGGCATGCTGAGGAGTGCCTTCAAGATGCTTCAAATTGACGAAGAGTTTGATATATTTGAATGTATCACATGACGTATCTATTTGATGTTCATCGTTGGTAAATCCCTATTTTTTATTGTTATGTATGAACTGATTGCTCTGGATTTGAACATACCCAACGTTAAGGACTATCTGATTGAGCAATTGGTGAAATGCTGTGTTCAATTGGGGTGGGCGATCTTGTTTTTAATCTGTTTTTGGACAATGAGGGTTAGTGTTTCCCATTAATACTGAATTATTTATTTATTTATTCTAAATTCTGATTTTCTTTGTATAATTTGTTTGTGAATTCTTTTACAGTGACTAGAGATTGATGGTTTCATGTTATTAGGATTGCTGTGCAAGAGGAAAGGGAATGTTGATGTTGTTGTATAGAAATCGGTTGCGAGTTTGTGTATAGAAATTAGTTGCGAAGATGGTTGAGACAATGAATTAGATGATTTAGCATTAACCATGCAAAATTGTGTTAAACATTGATTTTGTGGACTTGTATTGATGACTTATTATTATTATTTAATAGAGCACAAATAATGATATATAAAATCTTACACTTATGAAATTATAATCATGTGACGATAAATAGTGATTATCTTTTGTGTTTGCATTAAATTATAAATTTGTGTATTTGTGTTGAGAAAAGAAATTAAATTTTTATTTTATATATTTATGTTATGAGTTGTTAAATTTTTATATAGGACCGATTTGGACTGATTCATGAACCGATTCCTGACCGATTTTTTATAAATCAGTCCATTTAAGTGATTTCCTCAAAAAACAATTTCAATTCCGATTTCGATTTTTGTAACTATGGTTCAAAACTGAAATCTAGATTCATTATCTCTATATTTTTAATGAAACTAAATGAATTTTTGTTGCTTGCAGTGAACTTGTACTGTTTTGTTAAATGGGGCAGAAGAGCTATTTTGTTCAGATCCTAAGCAATCTTTCAAGGTCACTCATGGTTGTCTTTGTGTGGAGGACACTGGGAGCTTGATGGCATTGTTGGCTTTGCGGTTAAGGAAAGGTTGGAAAGAGTCGGGACACTCTTGCATGCCAAGAGCTATTTGTTTGTTGCAAGAAAGAATTGAACGAAACACACGTTGTTTGAGTTCCCCATACTCGAGAAAACAGTGTAAAAACAAGGATGCGGTGACATCCCTATGATCAAGATGTGTAAATATGGTTAATTAATTAGGATTTGAACTAATTTAATATAAATCCATATAAATTTTAGATGGTTAAATAACTCTTATCAAAAAATTAAGAACCATGTATATAATAAGCTTTACATTGCTTGAGAAAAAACAAAAGATCAGACCCAATTTTAAACTTCGACTAAAACCAAAATCAGAAAGAGCGCAGAGAGGATTATTACAAACATCCACGCCATAAATCCTCAAGTATGAAATTAGCTAAGATACGAGCCAAAGTTATTATTACAAACTCTTTAAACCCAACACAGCTAGGAAACCTGATACCTATTATTAATCACACAAGAGTATTCTATGTATTGATGCCCGAGAAGGAACTTCCACATTCTCAACTTGTTATCCTGTTCCCTAGCTAAGCATAATAATCCTTTTATCAATGAATCCTTAATTTGGCTAATATCATATCGCCCATACTCTCACCTATTCCAAAGTATTGCATGGTCGATGTATTTTAATTTATAGTTTTATGTTGTCCTTTAGCCACCGTCCATACGCATGCATGTTTGTTTATCCACGTGCTAAGCTATAAAATTAAATTTTATTTGAAAGTAGACGATCATTTCGAGTGTATCTAAATTTAGTTCTGTTTGGTTATTATGAAATTAAGTGAAAAAAATATAAAATTTAAAAGTTACAAATTTTTTATGTTTAAATGTCTTGAAATTTAGTTAAAAGAAATTTCAATTTTAGTTAAAATAAATTTATGCAAAAATTTTACAAAACAACATTTTCTTTTAAAAAATAAAAAATTGAAGAAATTTTTTGGAAGCATGTGCACACAGGGGAAAGAATATTTCATTTTTATTTTATTTTTTTATTGTCTAAACATGTAAGATAAAATTTTAAAATTTTTGTATCATTCTCTCTCATTGCACTTTCATTTTAAATGATATTTTTTTTCATTTATATATTTTTTATGCCAACCAAACATACCCTTAAAATATGTTTGTCTTAAAATTATACGAAAAAATGTAAAATTTTAAAGTAATAAAATTTTGTGTATTTAAATGTTTTGAAATTTAGTTAATTTTTTTTAAAAAATTTTTGTCAAAATAAATTGGTAAATATTTTATAAAGCAACATTTTTTTACAAAAAACAAAAGAAATGGATGAAAATTTTGGACACATGTTCATTTCCATCTTATTTCCCTACTAGTCAAATATGTAAAAGAAATTTTTAAACTTTTATGTTGTTTTATTTTATCTCATTTTTCATTATATATAAAATTATTTGTTCATTTATCCTCCAGCTGCTTCACCTCTCCGTCGTATCCAATGTGACATATAAAAAGAAAATTTTTTTATGATGTTCTTTGGAAAAAAGAAAAATTATTAGTATTTTTTTAATAACAAGTATTTATTAGCTTATAAAAAAACATTAGTGGAGAGATTCACCCGATTATAAAATATTATATTTAGCATCTAACTTGACAAACATATTTACAATTATATTTAATCCTTAATTTTCAATAACAGTGCATAATCATACTTTTTATAAGCCACTTTAAATCTGTGTCCATACAAGGCAAATTGTCAAGATTTACAAAACTGATATTTTCATAGAAGCCACCCTCCACAGGAGCTGTGGAGTCAATCTAAAATATTGTCTTCATAACATTCTTATTAAATAGCATGTTGAGATTGTCTTCATAATATTCTTGCTAATAGCACACTTAAGTGCATGCCCAACTGCTTCTAGTTCAATGTCTTGTGCAAATTTCCTTCAACTAGCTCTCTAGGTTACAAACACAATTAAATTAGACATATTCTATTGAACAAACGTCCAATTAAATTTCATATCTTATTCAAAAAAATGATCATCTATTACAAATTGAACCTGTGTTAAAATCAGAGGAATATTCACTGAAGTTTGGGCCTTTCTCTGAAATAGTGTGAGTGGGATAAGTCAAAGAACAGTCCTAGTTTGAAGTAGGAGACCTTCCATCTCACACCTCATGCCAATAATACCAAACACCGCCAATGCCAATACCAAAGAACATTCCCAAAATAGATGTAGTATATATTCATCTTTACCACAAAAATAACATCAAGATTTTATAGGATGCTCCTCTTCTTCAAAACATCCGTCATAGGCGAACACTTCTTAGCAATGTGCCAACCAAGAAGATCAAGTCTAGGTCATAATTTACTTCTCCACCACTTCTGATCAACATCATTAGAAATATAACAATCATGTTCCTGAAAATACGACAATGCTAAGAATTTGGTAGAAAACTTACCTTTAGGGGCTCCTTTCCAAACAAAATAATCGGACAAATCAGGATTGTGCAGGGGAATTTCTAAAATAGAACTAGCATGAGAATGATCAAAGACTCTGGTTGATCTTATCTCATCCCACACAAATGGCAGACATGAGAGGTGAAACAGGTTAAATGCCAAATGAGTCCAATCGACAGCTAAAGATGGAACAATTCCTTTGATAGTTAGGAAATCTAATTCCAATCTAACACTTTGATCCATTTCCAATGACAGAATCCATAAATCTTCCTTAAGCCTACTTCCAGTCCTTTCTAGCCCTCAGAGATTCTAAATCGCTACTAATTGGACAGAGACGACGAATTCTACCACCCTATGTTTCTATCATACTTCGGACTAAGAACCCTATCCACCAAAGAATGTGGATTTGAAATTATCCACCAAGCCAATTTTGTAAGCATTAACTCATTGATATAGCTCAGCCGCCTTATGATAAGTCCACAAATCTCAATTACCCTCTTCTTGAGGTAAATTTTATGGTGATTAGAAAGACGATGTCCCTGCCAAAACTTTCCTTGATATAAATCTATATTTTTTAACACAATCCTAAGAATTCGGAAACATTAACCCAGCATGATGCCATTACATCAGACAATAGATCTAATCAAGCACAATCGCCCCGCACGGGAAAGGAGTGATGATTCCCAGCTCATAATCTTAGCTTTAACCTTTGAGGAAAGAAAGATAAAATCATTATTCTTCTTTCTTCCCACCCAAATTGGAGCTCTGAGATATACTCCCCGAACAAAGATATCAAATCTTCAACTGCGAGTACAACATTCTCCGAAAACGAAAACGATGATAAAGAGATGGAATAAATAGTGCAACGGATTTGGACAAATTAACATGTTGTCTCGAAACTCTTTCAAACTATCTCAAGATGGTCATCACCTTGCCCACCTGGATAATATTTGTTTTACAGAAGATAATCAATCAGGAGAAAGATAGATGGGAAAATTTTGGAGCATTTCTACCCACCTAAATACCTGATATCTTACCACTACTTTGAGCATTCATTAACATATAAGATACCCTCCATACCAAAGATAAAAAGATAAGGGGATAAAGGATCCCCCTACTAGGCCATTTGCTGCTGAAAACTTCCCAAAGGGACAACCGTGAAATAAAACTGAAAATGTGGTCGAAGTAATGAAGCATTGAATCAAATCACACCATTCACAGGAATAACCCATGGCCAAACTAACATGTTGAAGATAGTCCCATCTCATACGATCATAAGCCTTAACCAATCAAGCGTAAGAGCAACCCAAGCTACTTGTTTTGAAGATTGCTTGGATAAATTCATGAGCAATGATGAAATTATCAACAATTTGGCTCCCAGGACGGAGGATAGATAAGGGCACTAATAAGAGAGCTTTAACTTTATATTATTTTAATTAAAATGATAATACAATTTTTTGCTACATTACACAGCTAGTAATCATTAACATGATAGCGTCGTTGATTTTAAAATAAATTTCAATGTAAATTAAGTCAAAGAATAATACAGACAACAACAATCTCTGCTCACAAAGACGAAAGGTTGGCGAAGAGCAACAGTAAATTTTTATTTCTAAAAAATATGAAAGCTCTAGTTATGTCAAAGTGAAATTGCTCCACACTCAAAGTTAACATCTCAACTTATTTAACCTCGTCTTCATTCAACAGCGGATGATGGGAATTTGCAACGGCTTGCTATTTTCCCATGTTTTAAGAATCAGCAATGAGCTACAACTCCGATTCCTTCCATTTGTGTTGAGTAGTTGCTTATTTGATGCGCAACCCTGGGACGTTCTTGAGACCCATCTTGCCGACAACAATTTTGGGAATGGCAGGAGGGTTGTCCATACCCATGCTGCTGCTGAATTCGTTGGCCAATTGTACCAGTCGGACCTTATCGCGTCCTATATTCTTGCTTGAATTGTAATAGCCCAACCATGCTTGATAAGCAGCTTCCTTGTTCTTCATTTGTACATGAGATAATGCTCGCTCAACCTGTAAAAATGATTATTCCATCAAATTCCACTGTTTGGTTAGAGCATAACAAAGAAATGACGGTAAATGAATATGGAAGACAGATCCTTTTCTCAATACCCACCTTCTTTCTCATATCTGGATCGATGCTTGGAGTTGGTGCCTTGGTTATCGGAAGATCATTTATGCTAGACAAGAAGAACTCCTCCCAAGGGGCAAGCAACAATATACCTTTGCCTTCTTTACCTTTCCGGCCAGTTCTACCAAGTCGGTGTATGTATTGTTCTCTTTCGGAGGGCAGGCCAACCTACCGAAATTGCAAAAACAAGTGAGAGATTGAAGGCCAACAAGAAAAGAAACGGAGGGTAATTACATCAAGTGATATGATGAACACAGGATATGTGAATGAAGTTTTACAACGGGGAAAACAAGATGAAAATGGAACATTTTTTAATTTATATACCTAGCACAAGAAATGAAGGGTTCTATGTCAAGATGCATAATGCTGAAGAAACATCAGTCCTCCAGATGATATGACGTGACTTTTTAATGCACATTTAAAATTAATAAGGAAATTGAGTTTAACTCGTATTGTCATCTTACCTGGACAACAAGGGTGACATCAGGATAGTCAACACCACGGGCTGATACATCTGATGTCACAAGTATAAGTCCTTTTGATCTCCTGAATTCATCAGAAACCCTGGTTCTATAACTTTGAGGTTTTCTTGAGTGGATTTCTCGAACATTAAGACTAAGCTCAGCAAGAAGCTCAGAAACGAGCCTAGTGACCATTGCAGTTGTACAGAAAACAAGAACCTACAAAAAAATATTGTAAAACTTAGAGAATAAATATCAGTACGATCCAGATATTAATCAATCATCATATATCAGTTATTTTTAACTTCAGCATTTACAGTGTCAAATGTCCAGATTCATCCCTGTTAAGCTACCTTGTAATCAGCCTCCTCTCCAATATGCTCCTTCAAAAACTGTAAAGAATAGCAAAATGCTTGTCCAATGGTGCAACTAGATGCATTTGTTTAACCTGCAAAGAATTCACCCCATGAGTAAAGGTGACTCCATAAAAAATACTATTGTTAATTCTTAAGTACCTGTGCATGAGTTTCTTCACTACCCTCTTGAACAGTGTTTATAAATTCATAATCCCTTTTCAAAGCAATGAGACCAATTTGTTGAACCTGTAAACAAGAAACATCTTAGACCCTTTTATAGAAGTATAAAACAGGCATCACATAGAGACGGAAAGAGATGGAGACACAGGCAGACAGCCAGACCTCTTCAGGGACAGTAGCTGAAAATAGAAGACTTTGTCGCTGCTTGGGGACAGCAGCAACTATTTTTTCAATATCTTTCCGAAAACCCATGTCCAACAAATGATCAGCTTCATCTAGGACAAGGACCTTCACTCCCATTAGACGAGATGCAAACCCAGGTGTATTCTCAATATGATCCCGTAGTCTTCCAGGTGTTGCTACAAGAATCTGCAATTTAAGTAGTAAGAAAAATGCAACCTTAAGCTTCAAATCAAACTATCCGTTTTGCACCAAACAATTCTACCTGGCAAGGTTTTGCTTGCATGCGTTTCTGCTCTAGTGCTAATCTTGTACCACCAATTACAACTTGCACTCCAATAGAGGGGTGAAACTTTAAGAGCTTGTTAGCTTCATTAGAAGCTTGAGTGGCCAGCTCTCTAGTTGGGCATACAATAAGAACATCAATAGGGGGTCTCTTGTTGTCACGGTCAGGTGGAGGCACCTTTGCAACAACTTCTATTGCAGGAAGCTGGAAAGTAGAAAAGAATTTTATTGAAATGTAAGTAGGGAAAGAAATCCCAAATATTTAAAAGACAATAACAGCATGGAATTCTACAATTTGCAGATGAAAAAATCAAAATTTATACCAAGAATGCAACAGTCTTTCCAGTTCCCGTTTTTGCCTTTGCCAAAACATCCTTTCCTACAAATTTTACCAAAATCAAAATACTTTTTTCTTAAAAAAATCCAGACGGTAGACACCTTCAAGTGTAATATGGAGTGTGCATACCTTTAAGTATCAGAGGTAGAGTTGCTTCCTGCACCACAGTCATCTTCTCATATCCAGCCTCATTTATTCCTTTCAGTGATAGGGGGCATAAAGAACACTGATCGAACCTGCAAAAAGCACAGCAATGCCATTAAAGAGAAAATTATTAACAAAAAAGTTACCACTCAGAAGCCAAAACATTTATCTTTGTGATTGTTTAGATTACTGAAATGGACAGAACTTAAGTTACGCTATAATATTAATACAGAGAATCCTCCTCTCCCTTTATTAACATCCGACTACGTAGAAAGACACAATATGACAAATGTTTCCAGAGCTATAAGACTAGAAATAAAAGATATCTTAAGAATGCTTCTTAGGGGCATTTGATTCTCAATGAAAATAAGCATAAGTTTAGAAAAACTACATGCGATGCACCAAAAAATCTTAACTGTAATCATGAGAATACTATGATTGATGTCCTAGAAAATGCGCTAATTACCGCCCAGCTTAAGTCTGCATTTTGCAGGCCACAATAGAAATATCATGACATCACAATTAACAGATAAATGCAGACTCTGCAAACCTGGTTTCACTCAAATATGATTCACTTTTTCCATTAGAAGTACTCTTCGGTGCCATCTCCTTCCTCCTAAAAGTTTCTGATTCCACTTTACGAGCTCCACCCTTAAATAATTCAATATCGCTATCACTTTCCTCCTCTTCGCTCTCCCCCAAACCAGACAAATCACCAATATCATCTTCATCATCTTCCGACTCCATTATCCGACGAGCTCGTTTTCCCGGCGCTTTACTCCGTCGCATTGAATCCCCATCATCCCTTACACGACTGAGCTTCGAGCCACCGTATATCCCACCCCTTGAAGGAAGTTCTTCCCTTGATCGCAACCCAGTCCGCCTCTTACTCGAAGAGAAAACCGCATCCGCATCCTCATCCTCATCGCCATTGTCGCTATAGAGCTTGCTAGGCCTCTTGGATGGCAGGCCCCTCGAACTTCTTCGACCATAATCATCAAAACCGTCATCTCTTGACCTTCTCGAAGACGAAACCCCGTCCCTCCCACCTCGCCGGCCCCGTCCCCTGCCCATGCCGCTCTCTCGCCCGGAGTCCTCGTCGCTCTCGCTGCTCAATCCGAGGCTAAGCGCGCCGGTATTGATCCCCCAACCCAATCGCTAAGCTCGGCCTCGTCTTCGATCAAAGTCTTGGGGCCTCCTCCCTCGGCCGGACAAGCTCCCCGCCTGAAACTCCCCCGCCGGAGCGTTCGGCTTCGGTACGAATCCGAGCTCCCACGCCCGCCGTCGTATCCGTGCCCTGGCACGATGGGGGTACGATGCGGCCGGTTAGAGAATGGGCGAAGTTCGACGTCTTCGGGGCAATGGCGGCTCAAATTAAAGGTGAGGAGCGTCGGAGGGAAGAAGGCGCGACGGCCGAAGAAGGCGCGACGGCGAAGACGGCGGCGCGGCGGAAGCGTTGGGAAGGAAGTTGGCGGAGCATAGGTAGGAGTGTTCGTCGGAAGCGGCGAAGACGGCGGCGGTGGGGGAAACGCGGAAGGAGGGTTTAGGGGACGAGGGTCTTCTTTTTTATTTTTAACAACTCCGAGGTTACAAGATTTTAGGGTTTACGGTGTTGATTTAAACCATTAATTTTCCACTCCAGGCTCTGGCAAGATTATTATTTTTGTGTGGAATTATAATCACTTGCCAAAAGGTCTCACTGCATTTATTTGTTGTAGAATTAAATCAGCATTAAGACGTGCATAAGTTATAGCACTTAGTAATTGCTCAGTTTTTAAATTACCATTAACAATATTCAATAAATACTAAAATACTATCTACTCTACTGATTAGGTCTGTTGATTATTATTCTTTTGCATGTATGAGATGAGCGTGAATTTATTTAGTGTAAGCTAAATAGAGGATTGTTATGAAGAAAGATGAAAAGTAATGCATGATGATTGAGTTAGCTTAGCCAAACTTCTATTTTTCTGTCTCACAGCTACTAATGAGCCCTTTGATGGTCAACGCAAGCCAGGTTGGAGTTTGTGACAACCACAGACTTAATTTTATTCAAATTAAATGCCTACTTTTTGCATTAGCTGAATATCATGGAAATTAAATATACATTATAACATTATTAGTTGCTGATTATAATCCCTATCATTATATTTTCTTTTGCTTGCTTGTTTCAGACAATATTAGACATGAATGTTTTTTTAACGTAAAACGGGTATGAAGCAGTGTCCCGCAACGTGTAAAAAATGACCCACTACTATGATTTGAGTACAACCACGCTGGGCTATTACGAGCCAACATATGATGGTCTTGCTTGCATTATATTTTTACCTTCGGAATGTCATTGGCTGTTTTGGGGTTTTTTCTTAGGGCCGTGATTTATAATGGTATAATAATTGTTCAGTTTATATTTTTTATATTAACACATCATCCCCCAAAATTTATCCCGTGCAGGCGTCAACGATTGCTAATATCTCCAAAATCTGTAGGTAGATAATCTTTCTTTTCATAGAGACCATCAGAACATGTACGTGCTCAACTGGAAGTTTCCAAGGTACTAAATCTCTTCTTGCAAGATAACAGACCTGTCGATCATGGCAACAAAAGGGCAGACGGAGCAACTGCGCAATAAGGTAAAAGTAAAGCACGAAGTTCTATGTCTAAGTCGACGCCATGATTAACGAACTTGGACCCTATGATTATCTTGCTCCTAGCAGCCGGACTCTTCACCATCTGCCCCAAAGAAGTAAATACAGGAAGGTAATAAAAGTACCTCCGCCCAGCAGCAGCCGAGACAATCAACTCCGGCCGAGCACGGGGAGGCAAGATTGATGAAGAATCCCCGATGCATTAAGTAGGATGTGAAGGTGGATTGAGGGCTGCATTAAATGCGACAATATCTCATAGAAATTAGAAACTCGATGAAATCATCCTACATCCAATTAACACATAAAGGGCAAAGACGTATCAAATCAAAAAAATTCATGTAAAAAACAAAAGAATCAAATACATACGGAACTTTGTAATTAATAGACTAAAGAAGAGTTTTTTTCCCCGAGCACATAAAGCGCAAGGACATATTATCAAATAAAAAATTCATGTTAAAATAAATAAATCAAATGCATCTAAGTAGCGAATTATTCAATGATGAAAATTTACGCGGGCAAAGATGACTTAATAACTACTTTATCAAAATTGATAAATCAATGTTCGAAGATGATATTACACCATTTACACTTCTCGTACAATCAGTAGAGACTAACAGATATAGATGCATATTTAACAAAGCCATTCATTGCCAATACTTCCAACCAATGCATCAGCTCCTCACCCGCGTATTTCACAGCATACAGATGTTCTGTCTTGAATAAATATGCATTGCAATATAGATGGCAGAATCCGCACCGGAACAAACTAAAGTTTCATTACAATGTTTAAAATCTTCAACCAGCCAACAACACAAGGTGGCTAAATTACTTTTTCCAAAATTACATTCCGCGATCAGTGAGGAAATGAACTAATTATCTATATTTCATTTAATGACCACAAAAAATACAGAATAATATCCTGGCCGCAAACACTTGGACAGAACTTACATGTTCCCTTTTGTATTATCAGATTCTTATTCAGGTAACGCACATGCAAGCACGCTATACCATCACACAAACTTTTTATATAATCAACGAACACATACATGATGTGTTAAAATGTTCACAAAAACACATCCAGCAAACGTACCCAATGAACGGCACATGTAAATGATGAAATACTCATTCATATTCCGCTCAATTCCCTGATCTGGCACATCCACAACCATCTCTGTGTTCTCGAGGTGAAATCTCACCACAATGCATGTAATGTTATCAGCACTTCCCCGGGTGAAAGCTGCCTCTGTCAATTTGCGAGCAGCTGACTCTGGATCATCTTCTGTTCTCGCAAGAGAGACAGCGTCCTTTAACCACAAAGACAGAACAACAATTGTTATGTCCACTTTTCAGCGAACTATCCAGTAAGTACAGAGACAACAAATCAGCAATCAGAAGTCATTTTCAATAAAATAAAAGTTCATATCTAAGGCACATAATTTTCAGCCAGATGCTATCTCAGAAAGGTTAAAAAAAGAAAATAGATAAGACATGTAAACATCTTCCACATGGCAAAAAAAAGGAAGGGAAAAGAGAGAGACCTCATTTGGCACCACATCCCACAAGCCGTCACTTGCCAACACCAAAAACTCCAAGTCCTTCTCTACCTCTTGTTCCTGCAACATATATCTAAGATAATAAATAGTCACACAAAGTAAATATAGATTACAGGATCAATAATAAAATATTGTTGAACAGATGGACCCAGAAGCCATGTGATCAGACTGAAAACTGTTACCATAAGAACCTTCTTTAGGATTACAAATGAGTCCAGAAATATGAATCATACCTTGGTATAGGTTACTAAGGGTACAAAAAGGAAGCACACAAACAGCTTAGTGACAAAATCATCATATACTTCATGGCTAAAAGGAAAAATCAACTGTTATCCAAGCTCTTGCCACATACTATCAAGAGATTGAAGACAGATGAAAAAACTCAAGAAAGCAAACATAGAAAGCCAAAAACCAAGAAGATGTCCCCCCAAAACACTTGGCAGCACGTGTGGGAAATAAACTGAAAATTAAACTATATATTTTTGGAACATTTTTTGCACACTACGTCAATTAAAGTCAACTAAGTTCACCCAAAAAAGCTTTCTCAAATCAAATCAATAGAATATATTCGTTTTTTAGGACATTAACACAAAGCAGGAGCACCAAAGCAAATCCTTAATTCATGAAAACTTAAATGTAACAAAATTAATGAAATTTTATTAAAAAAACCTGAATCTCAGGTTCAGCCACCACAAACGGCTTTAGCATGCGGTTTCCAAAAGCACGAGACATAGCCAACACACCTCCAACCCTCCAAGTACCTAAAACAACCCACACAATACTGTTTCTTGTAATATTACACAACCGTTCAACCAAACTTTACCAGTATATCCATGGCATAACATTTTTATTCTTTGATGACTAGTAGCTGACCAGACCATGACAAAAATAAAAACTAACAATCTAATGACAAGAAAATCATCTTAGACTTTGCACTACATCTCTAGAAAAAATACTGAAGATCTAGCACCATCTATAATAAACAGTTCTTTCAAGACACAGATAGTACAAGGTTTGATTGTAACCTCACAAGTCATCAGCTTAGGGATATTAACCAAACATAACTGCTCAAAAGTAAGCCAAGACAGCAAATTGTATCATATAACAAATAAAATGCAGCTAAAATATACAGTAGATTGCTAGGGGGGAAATCTTACCAGCCCATATAACAACTCCACCAGCATTTTCGATTCTCTTCCGCTCATCACTTCTATTTGGTTTATGATCGTCGGAGAGGGCAATGGCTATAATATTTAACAATTTAAAAACAAATCAGCTACTTGTTCATATCTTTACAATATCTGACATCATCATCCACTCGTAATTAAGATAGTATTTGAACTTCTCAAAATGGGCAACAGACGTAATACTTAGGTCTTTTTGATCCTTTCCTTGCTACTTTACTAAAATCAATTTATGCTTCCTCAATAGCTTGAGTTAATGGTAGAATCATAGGACTAAACTTTGTACTCAGATTTGCTTGTTGATGTACAATTTGGCGGACTCACAAACTGAAAATTTTGAAAAGAAAGATTTAAAAGACAAAGAATAATCTTATGAAAACAAGTACAAGTAAAAATGATCAACTAATACCTTTGCCAGCTTTTGATATAACAGCACGTGAATCACCAACATTTGCTACATACATATGGCTGCCAACAAGAACTGCTGTAGAAGCTGTTGAACCATCATCTCTAAAATTATTAGTTTCTTGCTCAATAAAATCTGCATCAGTCCTCTTGTATGTTTCACCTGCAATTCAACAGGGAAAACAAACAGATTCATTTTTAAATACACATCACATCAACATGGCCCAGCATTATAAATACATACATACATATATATATATATATATATATATATATATATATATATAGAGAGAGAGAGAGAGAGAGAGAGAGAGAGGGAGAGAGAGAGCAATACATACTTATAGCCGATTTAGTATCTGTTGTAAACTGTGGATGCCTTATAAGATTCTCAAATAGATGCTTCTTCAAATATTCAGCAGCAAGGGGGCCACCATGCCCTATTAAATAAATTATAAAAGATAAAGTCAGAACCAGAACTTAGACCACAAAGACAAACACAAGTAGATAAACAGAAAAAGAGAAAGAACCATCAAAAATTCCAAACATGCAAACTTCTTGGCCATTTATTGTAGTCATCTTGACATCAAAAAAATCCTCCATGCTTGCCCTCTTTCCCCTGAAGCTGGCATATCCAAAACTAAGCCGTCCATCATCACTGAAGGATGAACACCAACCGCATTAGATACAAACCCGAAATTCAAACAATCTCGGTTGAGCATTGTTAAAGCCATACAACAGAAAAATCATAAAATCATCAGTGAGCACGAAAAGGCTTAGAATTACAAACGCAGCAATTTCCAGTCATATGCATCTATGTATTCATGTCGATACTCAGTATCAAAACACTAACGTCCTCTTTGTTTTAGCAAATCAATTACATTAGCAATTAGATAAAACTTAGTTAGGCAGGACACAACCTCTAGATACTTAAAACAAGTGTGCCAATGTTAGCAGGCCCAAAACTGCTTTCCTTCAATTAGGGACGATAAACAGCAAAACCTAATCATCACATAGAACATCTTACTTATATTCAGAACACCAAGTAAAGGAACATGCAAAAAAGGTACTTGAAAGTATACCTTTTCCAACCCCCGCTGCCATAGCCACCGTCATCAGAAGCATCCTTCTCCGGCAAGACACTCGAGACCGCCCCGGGCGCTGCCGCAGTGCTGGCGTCAACCATCATCGTTCCCCCACCGCTCTAAACCCCCGATGCAAACACAACCTCAAACTCAGCCTCAACCCTAATCTAACATCCAAATCCCCACCCTTCCCCAGCAATCGCACTCCCCGACCTCCGATTCGGACACCCCCCGCCGCCGACCGTGAGACAGCACTCAAAATGCTAGCGCCGCATACCATCAACGACTCTACCTCCCAACCTTCCAAAACCAAATATGCCAACACCAAATCGCCACCAAAATTCAACCACACAACCTGCAAAACTGCAAGAAGACCTACAAACGATCTAACTAATTAAAAAACAGCAAATCTCAACCTTCCAACAAAAAACCAAACATGCAAACACCCAATCGCCACCCAAAAAAAACTCAACCACAAAACCAGATCCTCAATGCTCACAAAAACCTGAAAAGGACGTGCGAAGAAGAACTACAGCCTATCCAACTAAACAAAACAATCAAGGAATCTCTGCTAATAATAAGGTGGGTGTAATGGGACCAGATCTTCGACGAGGGAGGGAAGTTGATGAAAAATAAGGGGATGGTGTGTGATGGGGAAGGCGATCGGAGGCCTGAACCCTAGGGAAGAGGGAGGACTGAGGAGGGGGCGGCGATCGGAGGGAGGGGTGGAGCCGAATTGGGCGGGCAGGCTAGCAAGGGTATGAGACAAAGTCGGAACACGTGGATGTCGCTTGGGCGAAGGCTGTATACCCCTGGTGCATCCTGATCTTTCAAAAAATAATATAAAATTTAGGTTTAAAACATTAAAAATTTTAACTTTAAACAAATTTTAAAAAAAACTTGAAAATAAAATTAAAAAACTTTAATATATAAAAAAGAATTAAAAACTAAACATCACTCCCAAAAATCAATAAAAAATAATTTTGAAAATGCTACTATATTATTTTTGAATATTTATTTATTTTAAAAAATATAACAGTTTCATACAAACTTTAAAATAGTTTTAATTTTAGTAGATAAAAATTTTAATAATTAAATAAATTTATTTTTATAAAGATTTTCAGTTTACATAAATTATACTATAAGTCTTTTTAATAATAAATAATAATATATAAATAAATAAATAAAATTAAAAAATAAATTAGGAATGTATATTAGATAACAAATTTAATTCGAACAATATAATTATTTAATTTATTAATATTTTAAAATTTTAAATTTAAGTATAATTATGCTGAAATCTTTTTTAATAAATAATAATAATATGTATTAAACAAAAAAATTATTTTGAGTGGCATAATTATAAATATATTAAAATTTATCAATATTTTTAAAAATTTTAATTTAGACATAATTATACTCCAATGTTTTCCTAATAATAATAATAATAATAATAATAATAATAATAATAATAATAATAATGGAATACCTTAAATCCGGTTCATTGTTTAACTGAACCAAAATATTACGAGTTACCCAATTAGGTCAGTTACCCGAATATAACCTGAAACGATTTATTTTCAACGTATTAAGACAGAAGATAAATCTCGTAATGCATGTATGAGATTTAAGGAACTTAATATAATACTATATGAATGATATGACATAATTTATAATAAAAAATAATCACAATAAAATCGATAAAAAATTTTAAAATAAAATGGGCATAATGTCATCAAACAGTATATATATATATATATATATATATATATATATATATATATAATCATCATCATCATCAAACAAAACAAAATTTTCATTTTCAGCACACCATAATTTTTATAATAACAAAATCAAAGACAGATCTTGAGCCATTTGTTTATTTTGTCTATTATTTCTATTATATCTGTCATTTCTTCTGTTTGTTTCATAAATTGGGTCTTGAACCGTTTTGCTGATCTCATCTATCACATTTGTCATAATATTCTCAACATTTTTAAGTCATTTCAATACAATAAAATTTATCACATCATAATATATCGTAACTAAAATTAAATATTAGATCAAACACATATTGTAACACCCCAAATCCGGTTCACGCTCGTGAACCAAACTGGCATGTTACAGACCCTGGTTAGGTCGACTAACCTGAACCTAACTCCTGTAGATCCAATCTCAGCTTCTTAAGATCAAAATACAACTCGCAATGCATAGATAAATCACAAACCCTAACATGGTATTACATGAATGACATGCAAAGTAAATTACACACCATTACAATTACGATCAAAATCGATGAAAATTCTGAAATAAAAAGGACAAAATTTCCCCTAAAAGTGGAATTGGGGTTACCTTGTCAAAATACTATATATAAATATATATACAAATATGTATCTATATATTACGCAACTTTATTCACACAATTTGATATACTGTTTACTCGCAATCTATTCATGTTTCACATTCTATCATCATATCTTAACATTCAATCATGTCACATCATCATATCTTTACATTTAATTATATCCTATTATGTCGTAGCATTTCATAACATTCACAATATAAGAGCATCATAAATAGAATATTAACCACTATATCGACTGACATGTGTGCAAGCGACCACAATACTCCTCCGTCCAAGCTGGCTCCTCTAACTCGTGATTATTACATACATATAGTATACAAACACGTCACTAACAAGTGTTACTGGTTTGGAAAATAAAATAACTATAACAAGCTGGCTATGAGAGCAAACTCTCATATGAAAGAAAACATCATATACTCCACGTGAACACTCTGAAGGGCACTATTGAGGAGCCACTGGGCTGCAGACCGATAGCATCCCGAACTTACTGATCTGCTGATGCTGATGCCGCTCTCGACATTTTCTTATTTCATTTTCTGGTCTCAAATCCTAAGCCCTCTCCTTACCTCCATATTTCTCCTGGCCTTGAGCACGAAGGCCGAGTATTCTCAAGCAGTCGCCTTTAATACACTTTTGAACCACAAGTCCGGACATGCTCTGTACTAAACAATACCCGTAAACCTCTACGTTCTCCGGGTGTGAGGAACTTAAACGCTGAGTTGTCAGGATCCCTCAGGAATGGAACAGTCCACTGGTACTAATCCAGAGCCCACTTTGACTGTTACGACATCCGCTCATGGTATGTGCAGTCGGTTTCTCCATCTCTCGTCTCACTGAAAACGCGAAAACTATATGTATATAGGGCTGGGTAGGGATTTATATAATAGGCCCGAAGGCAACTTGTGGTGGATCTTGTTTTCGAAATCATCCTCGAGGGGTTATTAATCCGGAAAACTATTTGGTTAAATGGCTTGAGTTAAGTGGGATCCGATAAAACGCCACTTAACCCGTCCGACAGATAATAAAATAAACATACAATAGAAGAGCGTAAAACATAGATGAGTCCTAAACGGACTGGAGAAGCTCCACATCGCGCCTAGGCGGCGAGCTCCTACTCCATAACTACACATCAAAACTAAATACTAACGCCCACTAACTAAATGATGCATCAAACTCAATGAACATCACACAATACGAATAACATCCATCAACAATCAGATAATCAGAATGTGAAAATAATTCTAAGTCATCCTAATCATACCAATTTTGTACTATTTTTCTAAGTTACGTCATGATCACTTATCATGCTGAGAATCGATCTACCTCATTAGATCACTTAACATTCATTCTCAATTAATTGCATCATGCATTCATAAATGCATTCATACTCATACATTTATCATGACAATTATTCAATCCTAGCATGCTTTCATAAATTTTAAATAATTAAATCGGAGGTAATTATACCTCACGTCATCGGCAATCGGTGACGGCTAGGGTTTCGTCGCGTGTCTCAGAGCTTGAATTCGGCGCTAGTCGGCGTCCAAAGTTCGATCGGGTTCAACAGGATGAACTCCTTGGAAGATCCGGCGAATTCCAACAATTCGATTTTCCGGCGGTTTTCCGGTAGGTTTCAGTAGTTTTCCGGCAGCTTCCGGCAGTTTTTCGGTGACAGTCCCCAGTAGCGTCTACTGGCCGGAAAGTGGTCATATTGGGTACTATTGGAACCGGCTCGGCGAGCCCGACACATCCACGATGTTGACGTGGTCGGCCGAGGTGGTGGCTCGTCGGAAAATGGCTAAAACAGAGGCGGTGGTGGTGGCTCGCCGGAAAATGGTTATTGTTCTAGAAATAACTATAACAAACCAGCATATGAGAGTTCATTCTTATTTTAAAGAAAACCGTGTATAATTTCTGTTGGTCTCACTAGAGGGCATATACTCGGGAGCCATCAGGCTATCAACCCGATAACATCTTAAATTGACTGGTCTACTGATGCCTCTCTCGTCATTTTCTCATTTTCTTTTGGTCCTTTAAGACTACCTATATATCCTAAACTCTCCTTTCTTCCATATTCCTCATGGCCCTGAGCACGAAGATCGAGTACTCTCAGACAGTCGCCTTTAGTAGCATTTGAACTACATGTCCAGACGTGCATTGTCCTAAGCACTACTCGTAAATATCTACGTTTCTTCGGGTGTGATCAAACTCCATGCAGAGTTGTCAGGATCCATCAAGAATGAAACAACCCTCTCACTAATCCAGAACCTGCTATGATTGGCGCGTGCACCCATTCATAGTATGTGTGAGCCGGTTTCTCATCTTTCGTCTTATTGAAAACTTGATAAAATTTTATATTAGCATGAGGAGGGATTTATTATCATCTGCCTGAAGGCAACTTGCGGTGGATCATATTTTTTAAAATTAGACTCAAGGCATCTCATCCTCGAGGGTTATTAATCTGGAAAACAGTCGTCTGAATGACCCGTGATAAGTGGGATCCAATAAAGCACTACTTAACATGTTCTTCAGCAATAGAAGTAAACCATAATAGAGTAAAGTGACAAGCAGGGGAACAAGTCCAAAACGAACCTGGTAGAAGTTTCAAACGAGGTCTCGCACCTAGATGGCAAGTTCATACTCCGTACTTACACAATCAAATTAAATACTAACACTCAAGCTAGCTATATAATGCATGAATGGAATGGATGCGTGTAACTATAACCATAATCATACCTGAAGAAATTTAATCGCACTATCCACATTAATAACAAAATTATGTACAATTATTTAATAAAATTAGATCTTTACGAATAGGCATTCACCATCCATTTGAAGTACAATCCATTAACCTAATAGGTAACCTCGATCTATATCATGAATCTATCAGCTCATTATTTTTAGTCGTGATAATATAATCCACGGTCTTATCAGTGCTCCAACACTATATATAAGCTGCTAGATTCCACTCAAATATGTCTAATAATAACTAATTCACATCTTACCTTTTAGTCATGCATTCGTTATTTTTTCCTAATAAAGGAAAAATCTAAGGTTTCTAATTGTATTTCCAATAGCACCTTAGCATAATTTAATTTCAATTGCATGTATAATTTTCTCAATGCTATTCCTTAACATGTTCGTATGCCAAACAACTCATATTTAATCATCTCAGACAACTATTAATTAAATTACACTATTTGTAAAATTAATACCTAACTTTATATTTTATCCTAATTTTTTGCAAATACATATCACTTATCATAATTTAATCATATTATGATGCTCATGATCATGAAATGAAAATAACTAAATCAAATCGATAATGACATATACCTAGACTTGTGTGGTTTCAAAGGGTACTGAAGGCGCATGTCGAGAGTACCGACCTTTCTACTTATGGCTAGGAGTAATACAAAGGATGTAGAGGGGTAAGAGGAAAAAGAATGATTTTTCCCGCGTAAAAGATAGTTTAAAGTGGTTAATGAATGAGAATGAAATGGAAAGGGAACGCTGTTGCGCGAAATCGATGACTCCTAGTTATTGCCCTTATGAGATTTCTATGAGGAAAAATAATGATATTTTTATTCAACGGTAGGGGTCATCTATCATGTGTTAGTTTGTTATTAGTTATTTCTGGACCGGTAACACTTGTTACTAACATCTCTTTATTATATATGTAGGTGAGAACTTCTCTTTATTATATATGTAGGTGAGAACTGTGAGGAATGAGCACTATCAGGACTACGAAATAGCATTACTAAAATTGCACACACATGTACCTGTCGAGTGTAATTGGTGAGAATGACGTGTGTTGAACTGTGTGGATGATAAAAATTTAAATGATACCGTGTGAATTGCTGTAAATATTATGCATGTGAATGAAAATAGAAAGTGGAAAATGAATAGGGTGAGATATGGAGTTTAGATTTGGCTCATATGGTGAGGAAAGTGAGGATAACTAGAATGTGAAGAAAATATTATGTTTGGACTGCATTTGTGAATTTTTATTGTATTAATATATATACCGCTTGTTATTGACATGGTGGCCCCTATTAGGGCTGCTAATTGAGCGAGCCAGCTCATAAATATTTAGCGTTTGGGTTAATTTTATTCGACTCAAAACTTGACATTTAAATGCTTGAGCTCAAACTCAAATCTTTTGAACCGAGTTTGAGCAAGGCAGTATTCAACTCGACTCGACTCGGTTCTAACTCAAACTCGACTCTATAAAATAATATAATAATATAGTCTTTATATTATATTATATTATATTATATTTTATATATATATATATATATATATACACACACACACACTAATAACTTTAATTGTAACTAGTTATATTTATTTATATACAATATAATAACAAAGTAGTGAGATAACTTAGATAAGAGGTATTCAAGTTGAAGACCTGGATGGAGGTCGTGGGTGGGTTCAATCCACACTGAGTGCATTTTTTTTAAGTGAGTTACTTTCCACTTGATAATCAAGCCAGATTTGAGCTCGTCAAAATTTTGGTTTTGAGCTCACAAACGGGCTAAGTTTGAGCTTGTCAAATTTAAATAGTTTAAGTGTATTCGAGTTCGAGTCAAGCTCGAACAACATAAAAATATTCGAGTTGAGCTCAAACATGTATGTTTCAAACTTGTTCAATCTCTTGCCGAGTTCAAACGAACTTTGAACTATTTGAGTTGAGTTCGAACACAAGTTGAGTTCGACTTGCTAGCTCATTTAATAGCCCTGGCCCCTATTACACTTTTAGTAGAAACTATGTCCGTTTTGTTTTAAAAATAGATATTTTTTAACTTTTCGTTTGTTTGGTTTGTTTGTATAGTTGTTCGTATATCATAACATGCATGTAATGCAATGCTAGAACCCAAGCATCTCATCCATACCTTGTATGTTACATTATCATCTTGAGATGTTGAGGGTAGATCTGAGTCGGCTTAACTGAATAAAGTAGATTAGTGAAGAGTTCGGTCGCCGATAATATTTTCGGGTTGGTTTATGGTGAACTAAAATGGGGTGTTACAAATTATATGTTTTATTTGGAATAATTTAGTAGATAAATATAAAAATAATTAAAGCACAAGTAAAATTTCAAATCAATTCAATATTTATCAGTCATTTATCTTTATTAATATGCATGATAAAAATTTATTTCAAAATATCTTTAAATTAATACATTAGTTAAAAATATGAAAATAAGTTATATTGATATAAAAATAAAATAAAATTTCTCAAATCCTACTTATACATGTTATTTTTCATACACAAAAATTTCATTATGGGAGACCTACTAAAAAATATTTAGATTAGAGGTATAGCTTATATAAATTATTTTTGGTGTTACTCACCTTAATTATTTTAAGAAAAAATATTAATTAAAAATTGTTATAAAACGATAATGTTGAACACGAAAAGTCACGGCTACACCCTTTCTGGTTATTTTTAATTAAACTCTCACGAATACATTGGAAAAAGAAAAAAATAAAAACAAAAAAATTGTTATCCATTTTGTTGAAAAATTATCTTTAATCTTTTTATTGGCAATCTTATTAAAAAAACATAATTTTTTGTCGACCACCTGCTCCAAAAAATCTTTTCCATCCACTTTCCCTGGGTCACAGTAAACCATATTTAAATATACTTCTAGTTTTTTCATGTCATTTATTATGTCTCTATCCATGTTCTAGTAGGTTACCTAGTTGGAAAAAAGATAAGAATAGAAGCAAGTTCGTGACGATTTGGAGCCTCCCATTGTGGAACGAAATGGAAGAGAAGAAGTATGGTTCTCCTTTCTAAGCATTACATGATGGGAGGGGGGGGCTCATATTTGCCGCGGAGAGGAGAAAAAAGAGAAAGAAGGCGAAGAAGAGAGAGGGAGGGGAGGAGCTCCCTTCAGGAGACTTCCCTCTACAACCAAGCCTGTCGGTAAAAAGTTGGGAAGCAGTTGATAGCCACCCCCAGAGGCGCACCCTCCCCCGTAAAGCCAGCAGAAGTCGATGTCGCAAGCAGTAGTGTGTTAAGTGATGTCTTAAGAAGTAGTAGTAGAGTTGTAAATCACCTTTCGGCCAGCTAGGTCTCACCAGTGAGTTCCTCTCACAGCCACCTATAAACCCAAGTTCCCAAATTGAGCGACACTACCTCAAGAGGGAAGCAGCATAAAACAACAGCGAGAGACCAACTTTGAGGGTGTTTTCTGACCAACTCTAAGAACCCAGTGCTCAGATTGAAGCCCAGAGCACAATCCTCAGATTTGTACGATGCTACGCTGCCATAGATCGCCACGGCTGCGAGAAAATTGCCCACAAAGTCCTACCGTAATAATGCAATTGCAGAAAACTGACCCAAGATCACTGTCCTGTTAGTCCAAGTCATCTCCGGCCACACCTTCACGTCTACCGAATTTCCCTCGCAGCCGAGAACATTTTACAGCCGACATCCGCCACCTGAGAGGCCCAAATCAGACCTACCAGACCAGATTTGAAGCATAAAGCCGCTTCCCCACTTCCGTCCGGCCAACCCAAGCTACCTCCGGTCGTGTCCATGTCCACTCTGCTTATCTTAGACCCGGCAACAGAGTACAGCCAAGAACCACCGCTGAGAAGTCCCGTCGTCGCCAAAAAAGTGAAGAGAAGCCGCAGTGCTAGACTGCAAACAGTGGTCGAATCTCTAACGTGTGGCTTCCATCCCGGACAACCGGAGACGCTTTCGAATCTCCCACCACCGCAACATCATTCATCTAATTGCATACTACAAGTATGAACCAATTTTGCTGCAAGTGAAACCCAAAGTCACCATAAAAATGAGTCCAAATATTCGAGAGCGTGCAGCGAACAGTAGAAAAAGGCAACAAGTCGTTATTTTGTGGCGACTTTCGGCTAGTGAAGACACTGGCATCGGCCCACTCGACCCAAGGAGCGTTTTAATACAACTCACGAGGCATTCCACAATAGTCGCCGTCCCCGGAGAAGATGACAGTCGTCGACGAAAATGAAGAATATCGTGGAGCACCGCACGTCGTTCGAGCCCCGACGTACCCAAAAAGTTGCACGTTGCCTGCACCACCCAGCTGGCACGCCACGCGCCTCTTGAAGACCTGCGCACCCAGAATTTTCCAAGGCACGCGTACGCCATCACGCCGGGCTAGCAATTCTCAAATCCCCAAACTGGTCCAATTCTTCTAATTTTATTCGAAGGTCTTTTCGACCCGCCCCCAAGATGGATTTACAGGTTATACTTTTCCGGTTAAGCCATAAGGGTCGGGTGTCCGGTTAAGCCATAAGGGTCGGACACCCACATTTCAGGACCATACTCCAAACCCAAACCCAAAGTATGATAAAACTTGCTGCCCATCGTTTTTGAATATCTTGGATGCATTAACGAGAACAATTTAAAGATTTGAATATTAGAGGGAGGTGAAATAGGGCGAAGCCATTAAAGGCAAATTAAATTATATGTGGCAAAAGTTTAGTATTTTGCTGTAACTTATAAAAATTAATGAAAGTAATGAATTTGTGATTATTAAGTTATTGTAGTCTAATTTAGGGATTTGTTTTTAACCTTTAGAGATCACATAAAAAATCTTGATTGTCTTTCCTCGCTCATAATTAATTTATTTTTATTTATTATTTAACGCGTAAAATTTTTTACAAGGCAAGTGCGTCATTAGTCCCACTTAATCTTAAATTTGACTTGATACAAAGTACGATGCAAAGAGATTCCATGCCTGAGCATAATAATAGCAGCAATTTAAAATTTTCCCTTTGATTTGTTTTATCTGATAGAGAATCATGTGTGATAAAAAAATACTTATTAGATAAAATTATCTGTTAGATTTTTTTATTGAATTATTTGTAATAAAAATTGTTTTGTTTAAATTAATTTTCTAATATAAATAAGAGTCTTGAAAAAAAAATTATAATCCGATCATGGCTAACGATGACCGTATTACTTGTTGTCTCAACTCCAACCTCTTTCGGCCACCGGTGGTGTCTATACGGCAAAATCTAGCATTTTAGCTAGGAAATAGATGACAAGGTGGCCGGTTATAATCATGGTTGCATAAATCGGAATCGGAATCGGTTTTCCAGTGAATCGGAATCGGAATCGGAATCGATCGGAATCGGTCTGAATCGGCCAGAAATCGGTTCAGTTGAATCGGTCCAAATTAATTTAATCGGTCATATATAATAATTTAACAATTCATAATATAAATATATTAAAATTAGGTATTAATGTTATTTTGATATTATTCTGTGTATTATAGTTTATGATATTTTTAAATATTTTTTAAGATTTTTTAAATTATTTAGAATTAATTATTATTTTTGACTCGAGTTAGACTCGAGTCAACTTTTAATTACGAGAATGCCACCCTCCCCTCTTTACCCCCTCTTGCGGCGAGCTCGGAGTCGGGGACACACGGCGGAGGCGGAAACGGGGCGGCGACGTGGTCGGACGGCCGTGGCGGAGCTGAGGGCGAAAGCGGAGCGGAGGGCGGCGACCCCGGAGTCAGGGACGCACGGCGGAGGCGGAAACGGGGCGGCGGCATGATCGGACGGCCGTGGCGTGGTCAGACGGCCGTGGCGGAGCTGAGGGCGGAAGCGGGGAGGTTTTTAAAAGCCAAATTACCATTTTACCCATGCTTAATTAATTTAATTAAAATCAGACCTAGGATATTTTAGTAATTTCTTAAAAAACCGATTCCGATTTAAATCGGCCGATTCCGATTCCGATTTAAATCGGTTGGAATCGGCCGAAATCGGCCGATTCAGCGACCAATTCGGGGCCGACCGATTCGGCCCTGATATTGGATCGGCATCGCGCCGATCCGATTTAAATCAGCCGATTCCACCTGCAACCTTGGTTATAACCATTAAGGGCATTTAAAACAATTGAACTTTTTACTTCATTAATGATTATAACAATACTGCCTGAAATCTTGGATGATTCATTTTTTCTTTTTTATAATTATTGTGATGCTTGGAATTGAAGCTTTTTTAAAAAAAAAGAGGTTAAGAGCTCTTTTTATAAGTAGATAACACCTTATGTTACTGTTTTTATAAACAAAAATACTACCTTTGATTTTACTTTGTTACATGAAACACTGATAATTTGTTGGTCCTTGGCAGCATATGAATTAAACCGAATATGAGGACGTTGGCAAACCCAATTTAAATATAAAATCAATAGATTCAGTGTTGGTAGCTACTGGGCTATGGTCAAAGGTAATAATAGCATGCCCTTAGGATCTGAATCAAATTCGACGTGATCGTGGAGGAAGGTTGAGAACCTATAACCCTAGGAGATAAGTGGCCTGGCCACAAGATATGAGGCTAAAGTGACTTTCAATCTTCACTTTTTTCTTTCAAAAATAAAAAGAAAGAGGAAAATATAAAAAGGGTTCATCAGCAGCCAAAAAAAGAACACAACTAATAAAATTCACGCATTACAAAAAATGTTCCCATGCACGGACTTACCTTGTTGGTTAAGGCACCATCCTTCTATAAGAGGTTATAAATTTAGTTATTTCTATAAACAAACACTCAATCATCCGTCCCATGTTATAATATTGGAGAATACCAATATCACTAACTCTACTAATGAAAAATGGTTACCTAAACTTCTTTACCGAAGTATTAAATCATCTAATATATAGAATTATCTATAGAGAAAGAGGACTAAAATAGGACGAGAGACTAAAAAATATACAAGAACTAATATTAAAGTGTAATAAATAGATAACAATTTGTTAGAATTCTTTACTTAATAAATTTTCAAGATCTTCATTCTAAATCATCAAAATAAAATAAATGCTAAAGTGTACCTTAATTTACATAAATAATTTTGTATTCCTATCTCACGAATTCGGATCTTTTATGCATATGATCTTTTGTTCCTTACTTTCGATAAGATATCAAAAAGAAACCATATTCTCAATTTGGAGAACATGACCATTTTTATAGATCTAATTGTAAATTAAAGTATTTTCTTATTTTTAATTTAATCTATTATAAATTATAAATAAGAATTATATGTTTTAGGTTTTGAGAAATTTATGAAAAAGGGTGTGCATATCTAAAATTTACTATTTTACGGAACTCTATCCATATTCACAATTTAAGGGCAATCAATTTAGAAAATATATCTTTACCCTCAATCCTCAATTTTAGTTTGTTTTTTGATCTGACGGTTGAAAATAATTTTGATCTAACACTCAGGGCAAACTTGTTATTTTCAAATTTATTCCTTTTAAGTCGTAAATATGGATAATAATCCCTTCAATTGTTAATTTTGGATAATAACACCCTTTTTCATCGATTTCTCTTACATTTTTACTTATTTTATAACCCAATAGTTACATTAAATACTTATTGTAAAACCAATAACCCAAATTAAAGTTTTACATAATCAAACTAGTAGATTCAACCATCGGTTTAAGTCGTACCAATTTTATGAACTGCGTGTTAAATCGAGGCCAACCATAAATTATGAACAATGATGATCAAATATACTTGAATATATGATAATAACATCATAAAGATAGTGAAAAATAAATTATCAGAGTATATGACAGTATACAATTTTTTTATATTTAATAGTAGAATTATTTTTAAGCTAATTACGCATTAGAACTCGTTTATAGAGTAGTTTGAGTAGGTTATTAATTATAGAATATGTCATTGTGATATTATGATATTATTATATTTTATGAGATTTCCCCTATTTTTTGGATTTTTTTAAAGATTTATTACGAGTTAGTTATTATTTTTTCTTTAGTCGCACATAGATTAAGTTTTATTTACGAGATTGCCCCTGAGACCTCCTTCATGACTTTTCTCCCCCAAACCCTGATCGATGCCCTTTCGTACCACTATCGATCGACGGCGTCGAGCCTAGTTGTGTTGTTGTCATGCGACACAGAGGATCCATGGCCACTACCTGGTCTCCACAATGCCCTGACGCAGCGAGATAGCCCCGTTTGTCCCGACGTCAATTTTCGGCCGTCCACGCCACTCCGCCGTCGCCATGCTGCCGACGTCTCCCCTTTGACCCCCTACTGTTTTCCCCATACCCACCACCGCCACTGAGGCCGATTGAGGGCCAATTGAACAACTAATTGACTGACCCCAACCGACTCGTTGTCGCCACTAGTGATCATTGCCACTATTGACATCCTCACCACCACCACCACCACCACCATTAAGTCGAGCTTGCCGAGCCGGTGCCAACCAATAGCCCTGATTACCTTGTCGAAAGAGCCACTGGCAAACCACCGAAAAGCCGTCAGAAAACCAAATTCATTGACATTTGTCAGATCTTCCGCCAAATTCATCCAGTCAAACCCGATTGAACTTTGGAAGCCATTAGGTGTTGAATTCGAGTCTCGAGCTATCCGAAGAAACCCTAGCCGTTGTCAATTGCCGATGATGCGAGGTATAATTAACTCCGACTTAATTACTTAAAGATGATAATTATTAGCATAACATGCTAGGATTGATGAATTGATGTGTTAAATATTTTTATTGTAAACAAAAATATGAATTACTTAATTGAAGTTTATTAAAATGAATACTAAGGAACTAATTAGGTAAATTAAGCAATGTAATCTAATGCAACCTAGCATAGGAAATCTTACATGGATTGATTATGATTGATGTGAGTGTGTATTGATGTATGTGTGTGTCCTATAGGATGTGTGAATGTATCATAAGTGGGCCTTAACATTTAATTTGATGTACAGGTATGGAGTAGGAACTCACTACCTAGGCGCGTGGACACGATAGGTATAAAACCCATTACTCGAGTCTGAGTTTTATAATCAAAACTGATTAGCTTGACTATTATTGTTAGTCGGGTCAATTTCAGAACATGCGTACCGAGCCGAGGTCGGTTTTATATTATGAACCATAAAAGTCATGTGTGCCCAAGTATATAATGATAACGTCAGTAAGATAGCAACAGAAGAAGTTATTAGAATATATGAAAGTACACCAGATTTTTTATTATTATTTTAATTAGATCATAGAATTATTTTTAGGCCAAATAACACATTAGGACGCGTTACAGGTAGTTTGGGTGGGCTATTAGTTATATAGCATGTCATTGTAATATTGTGTATATTATGTTTTATGGGATTTTCCCTTGTTTTCTGGATTTTTTAGAATTATTATAAGTTAGTATTAATTTTCTAGAGTCAGAGTCGAGTAAAGTTTTAATTACAAGACGATCATTCGTTTTTATCACCGACCATTCTTGTTTCTCACCGACCATTTATTTTTCTTACCGACCATTCGTTTTTCTCACTGACCATTCGTTTTTCTCACTGACCATTCGTTTTTCTCATTGACTATTCGTTTTTCTCACCGACCATTGGTTTTTCTCCCTGACCACTCGTTTTTCTCACTGACCACTTTTTTTCTCACCAACCACTCGTTTTCTTCCCTTGTGACATCTATTTATTCCACACATCCGCCACTCTTACCATCCAGCCACTACCATCCTCCTTACCCAACTTCCTTCTTTTTTTCTCCTTTCCCTCTTCCCCACAATCCTCACTTGAGCTGGCCACAACCTTGTCACTGCCGCCACATGATTGACGATTAGGTATAGAAATTTATCTAATTTTATTTGATTGTTTTATGATTTTGGTGTGATTGTAAATAGGTGTTGATTTTAATTTAAATGCATGTTAACAGATAATAATAATGAATTAGCATTTGAATTTAAATGCATGTAAATAGATGTTGTCTTGTATGGATTGATGAGGAGTGCAACATTCATGCATTATACTGGATATTAGTATTTAGTCTTGATGTGTAAGTATGAAGTAGGAGCGCGCGACTTAGGCGTGAGGACACGCTCGGAGCTTCTACCAAGTCCATTTAGGACTTGTTTCCTATTTTACGCTCTACTTTATAGTGTATTATTTTATTACTTACAAGACTAGTTAAGTGGCATTTTATTGGATCCCACTTAACCCAAGTTATTTAATCGATCGATCTTTCGAATTAATAACCCTCGAGGATGAGATCCCTCGAGTATGTTTTCGAAAACAAGATCCACCACAATTTGCCTTCAGGCCTATTATATAAATCTCTTCCCAGACCTATATATAGTTTTATCAAGTTTTTAATGAGACGAGAGATAGGGAAACTAACTCGTACATATCATGAGCTGGTGCACGTGCCACTCAAAGCGAGCTTTGGATTAGTGATCGAGCTGTTCTAATCCTGAGGGATCCTGACAACTCCCATTTTGAGTTCCTTACACCCGAAAAACGTGGAGGTTTACGAGTACTATTTAGTACAGCGCATGTCCAGACTTGTGGTTCAAAGGGTACTAAAGGCGACTACTTGAGAGTATTCGGTCTTCGTGCTCAAAGCCAAGAGAATTATGGAGGAAATGAGAGGGCTTAGGATATATTAGTAATCCCGTGGGACCAGAAAATGAAATGAGAAAATCAGCAACAACAGAACAGTCAGTTCAGGATGTTACCAGGTCTATAGCCAAGTGGCTCCTCAGTAGGTGCCCTTTAGAGAGTTCATAAGAAATATATGAATATTTTCTTTCATATGAGAGTTTGCTATCAAAGCTAGTTTGATATTAGTTATATTTTTTAGACTAGTAATACTCATTACAAATGTGTTTTTATAATATTGTATGTGATGATCATGACTGAGATGAGCTAGCCTGGTAGAGGAGCAGTGACATCTTTTGCATACACACTTGTCAAATGATAGCATGTTTAATATTTTGAAGATGATGTAATGAAATCGTATACATGATGATATGGTGTAATGTGATGTATGTTACTAACGATGACATATTAATAAATATGTTTAAACATTGAATAAGTACAAGTAAGTCAAGACCCAAAATTAATGAAAAGCATGAATAGAATGTATAGATAGGTCAAGACCTAGTTAGGTAAGAAAAAGGTAAATCAGCACTTAAGTCGAGACTCAATACAGAAATGAATGATATAGTTGAATAAATTTATGGTGTGAACGCTTTATTAATTATTTACATACGTATACCATTGACTTGACAAGGTGGCTTTTAATTGTATTTTTAGAGGAAATTCAGTCCGTCTAATTTTACGAATTTTTATCAATTTTTATTGTAATTATTTGGTATGTAAATTTGTTGATATCTCATCAATATAGTAGCATGTTAGGATTATTTTTGTGCATTCATCCATACATAGCAATAAACATCTTCTATCTCAAGGTGTCGAGAATAGATCCACGCATTTGGGTTCAGGTTAGCTGACCTAATTAGGACTAGTGACATTTCGGTTCCGTTTTTTAGTATGAACTAGATTTGGGATGTTACAATTGAAGTTTCTTCCAGGTCTATTTAGAACTCACTTCTAGTTTGATTTCTCTACTTTGTCTTGTTTTGTTTTAATACGTACGCGGACGTGTTAAATGTTAGATTTATTGTATCTCACTCCACACGAAATATCTAGTTGTATGAGATTTTCGGATTAACAACTCTCAAAGAAGAGATCCCTCGAATTTGTTTTCGAAAACTTAGATCCACTTAAGATGTCTTCGGACTTGTTATATTGAAATCCTTACTAAAACCTATTTATATATTTGTTTAAGTTTTCAGTCAAATGTGAGACAAGGGAAAACCGACAACCGCATCTTGAAATAGGGAGTGTATTTGTCAAAAGGGGTTCTGGAATTGGTAAGGGTCTATTTTATTCTCTAGAGATCTTGATAGCGTGTATACAAGTGCATGCAATTGAATTGACCACCCAGCAGCATAGACAAGTGCATGCAACTGAATTGACCAGCGCGGCTTGGAAATGGGGAGAACAATGGAGATTAAACTTGTGAAAACCACATCAAAAGAGGTTAGGAACTTTGGTAAATTTCATACACCAAAAATAAGGTAGGGTAAAGTATGACGTGTATTTTATTAATTATTATTACATCTATACGTATATCATAAAATTTCATGAATATAATAAACATGCTTTAGTAGCTAATTTTGGTTTTAATAAGAAAAATATCATCGCAAACAGGACGAATTCGAATAACATTAGGTGGGAGAAAACAATAGATGAAAATCTAAGATCATACAGGTGAGAACAATTAAAACACGATGTAATATATTCAGCTGCATTGATTTTTACTCATAAAACTAAAATAAAAATAAAAACCGAACGTCGAAAAAATAGCTAGGACTACTCAATCCATCGTTCAATTTTCAAACTTTGAAAAGGTTCAATGTGGTCATAGCCCAGATCCAGGAGAATGGAAGCGTGGCGAACACAAGTCAACATTTCAGCTCGACAGAACCGAGGCTATCTACCCCGGCCAATGTCGCCTCGCCACGCTCCCCGGATTCTCGGAACTAGGTCTGTGGGCCCCAAAGACAGAGGGGATACGGACCCACCAAATCGCAATTCCGAAATCCGGGAAACCACGTGTCCTCTGGGAACAATCAACCATACACGTCTTCTCCGAAACCTACCCTGCCCTTTTGGAAGTACTCACCCGCGTGTTTGCTCACGTTTCGTCGATCGGCGGTCCATCCCAATCCAACGGACCGAATTCACCCACGACCTCCGACCTTGTCACCCCCGTCTTCCCCCTCCGGTGTACATATACGGGACGTCCCCCCACCCCCTTTGTTCGCCGGCGGCGGTCGCCGGAGCTAGAAGCCGTCTGCGAAGGCGACGGCGGGGGAGGCCAACGAGATGAGCTCGATGGAGACAGGCCGTTGGTGCCGGGGATATGGCTCGGCGGCGGCCAAGGGGAGGAGGGAGATGGAGGACGCGGTTGCCGCCGAGGTGGGGTTCGTCGGCGGCGAGCTCGATCTCAATTTCTTCGGCGTGTACGACGGGCACGGCGGGGAGGAGTGGCGGAGCTGTGCCGGGAGCGGCTTCACCGGGAGATAGCGGCGGAGGTGGAGGGAGGCGCCGGATTGGAGAATGTGAGGTGGGGGAGGTGATGGAAGCTGGGTTTGAGAAGGTGGACGCAGCAGCGACAGCGGTGGCGGGGTCGGGGGGTTCGACGGCGGTGGTGGCGGTGGTGGGGCGGACGGAGGTGGTGGTGGCCAACTGCGGGGATTCCAGGGCCGTGCTTGGACGGGATGGAAAGGTCGTACCATTATCGTTTGATCACAAGGTAAAAAAAGAAGAAGAAGAAAAGCTTGGTAGTGCTAACTTGCTACAATAATTCATATAAGTTGTTGATATGAAAATTGAGTAAAAATGGAATTTTTATTTCTAACAAAAAATCGATTTTTTGACTCAAATTGATGGTGGTTTTGTATCAGAATTCTTTTTTGAAAGACTAATCATCGTTCTCAACTCCAAAAAACTGTACATGACTCCAAATTATTTGATTTATTACATTCGAGTCGATTTGATCTTATAATGTACAGCTCAATCTACTCAAAAGCTACTAGTCTGTTAGTAGAGTCAGGTTGGTTGAGCCTCCAGATGGCTGTTTTGTTTTGCTCATTTAAACAAATGCAGTACTGGAACATTCTATTCAGGATGCAGCAGTCAATAGGCAAATAGAAAATAGTATATACAATTTATATGAGCTGTATCATTTAAGCCAAGGGTATTTGGCTCATCATCTTGAATATTGAATAGGTTGATGTTTTCTAACCTTGCTCTTATATAATTTATTTACAGGACAGTTTTTCTTTATTATTAGGTAAAGGTCGATAGAGAATTCGAGCTAGTTTAGACAACGTACAAGGACAATATTCATGGTGGAAGACCACCAAGGCCATTGATTTGCAACACTAGTGATTGCATTAATTCGGTTATGTAATATAAGGATGGCCACTCTTCTCCTGTTTTCATCCCTGTTGGAAAATGTTTTACTTTATTCAACATCAAGACAGTGATTAATTGGTCAATATATATATATAACTTATGCGAATTGATAATTATCTTGCCTGTTCAGTAATATAATGTAAAACTTCGGCAGACGTGTTGGGTTAATTAATTTACAGGTTTGTAATGAGCCAAATCTCTACTTTGTTTTGCTTGTTTGCATTTCATCTGCATTTTTCTGAAAAGATAAATAAGTGATCTGGAATGTGCACAATGGATATTGGCTTCTTGCATGCTCAGCCAAACAGGCCTGATGAGATGAAAAGAGTCGAAGCAGCAGGTGGAAAGGTCATTTGCTGGGATGGCCATCGGGTCATGGGTTTGCTTGCAACCTCGAGGTCAATTGGTATGGAATCAACTAGATGCTAAGTATTGATTTGGTATGCCATCAACTAGCTGCTACTTATTGTGTATGCTGTTAATATATACTTGAAGCTCTCGCTGATGAAAAATATTTTTTGTTGCCTTGCTGACTAAAAAGAATTCCTAGAATGGCGCCTTTGATGTTCAATACCACTCTCATGCCGAGGTCTTGCAGGGGATCTGTACTTGAAACCATTTGTGACATGCGAGCCAGAAGTAACAATCACAGAAAGGTCAGAGAAGGATGAGTTCCTCATACTAGCAAGCGACGGATTATGGGATGTTGTGTCGAACGAAACAGCCTGCAAAGTTGTTAGACTGTGTCTTGCGGGTGAGTGGTTGCCAAAGGTCTTGTCTGGGGAAAGGGTTGGCCGTGGGCCAGCAGATGCGGCTGCCCTGTTGGTTGAGCTTGCTATGTACAAGGGAAGCAGTGATAACATAAGCGTCGTAGTTGTGGATCTCCGGCAGTCAGATGATGTTCTCCTATGAAGTTGTTCAAGCATGCTTTGACATTGCTCCTGATAAGCAGCTGGGGAGAAATAAAATGTGCTCTTCATTCTACGAATTTCAAAGGTTAGGATGTACTAATTAGTATGTGTAACTCCAAAGTTAATGTGTGTTTGTATCTTATATCTTTAATGAATCAGTTGACTAAAATAATAACACACGGACAGCAGGATATATGACGTAAAAGGATGTAGCAAGAGGAAGCACAAATACTTGGTGAGGTTCTCTCAGGCCTCGGTGGTACCAAGTACGAAGCATGCACTTCTACGTTGGAGAACGAGGGGACGGAACGTATCATGTTATTATCAATAAAAAACTTGGCCACTACTTGCAAATTATGGGGAAAGATTAAATCAAATGTTAAGCAAATCCATCACAAATGTCCAGATTCCATATCAACATCAAAACTTAGAGGGTTGGTAGCCATTTCTTGCTTAATATAATAATTTGGAGGATTAGAACGTACTTTGTCTCATGATGAAAGCATCACTAACGTTGCTTGCACTAATCATAATGATTAGTCGACAATTAAAGCCCGCAAATCAGTCCACCATTCAACAATTTAAGCCCATTACCAAGCCCACTCATACTACCTCTTTCCCCTCAAACCCCTCTGCGTTCCCGCCTCCATGACCGCCGGCGACACCCCGGCCGCCGGCTACGTAGCCGGCGACGGAATCTTCCGGAGAGGCCCCCACGAGGCCGCCGACTCGCTCGAGGCCGCCATGGTCGAGTCCTACGCCCTCCTCCTCCCCGACCTCTCCCCGCCCTTCCCCCTCGCCGTTCCCTCCCCCGCCCGCTATTGCCACCTCAACCGCGCCCTCCTCTTCGCCCTCCTCACCGCCGCCACCGATGGCAACGGAGGCGGCGGCGTCTGGAAGGTCCACCTAACCCACCTCCACGCCGCCATCACCGACGGGTACTCCTATTTCGTCTCCCTCCTCCTCCCCATCTCCTCCCACGCCTTCCCCTACCTCCTCCCCCGATCGAAGGTCCGCCTCCTCTCCCTCACCGCCGTGTTGATCGACGTCGCGGCCGTCGGCATCGATAATCTCGTCATAAACCTCCTCCGGCAGGCCAAAGGCGGCGACTTTGGCGAGGAGAATCTCTGGTTCTGCTTCGAGCTGCTCAAACTCCTCTTCCAACGCTGGGAATGGGTCGAATCCGAGCCAGAGATACTCGCCGCGGGCCTGTTCGTTTTCCTACGTTTAGCATCCGACCACTATGCATTGCCAGGCAACACCCGCGAGCAGTTGAAGATGATGGAGGTCGAATTCTGCATTCGAGTTCTTCGTTCCTCGTTTGCTCATTGGTTGCGGCTTGGAAGGGACTTGATCCGTCTTCTTCAAGATGTGGTTTGTATTCCGGAGTTTCGAGCTGTTTGGAAGGAGTTGTTATCAGAACCTGCAAAAATTTTGCAGCTTTACAAGACGAGGACTCCAAGCCGATACTTTTCGCTTCGGTTATCGCCGCAGGTAGAGACGCAGCTGAGATTCCTGCTATCTCGTGTGAAGTGGGGATACCAGAAGCGTTACCAGCTCTGGTTTGCTACCAGATATCTCTCTGCACCTGAGAATCAATCGATCATACCTGATTTGATTCGTTTCATATGCTGCGCACACCACCCATCCAACGAAATTCTTCAATCGGATGTTATCTCAAGATGGGCTGTTGTTGGATGGCTGCTTAAATCTTGTGTGAAGAATCATGTGGAAGCAAGGGCGAAGCTTGCATTGTTCTACGATTGGATGTTTTTTGATGAAGGAGTTGATAAGATCATGAACATAGAGCCTGCTGTTTTGTTGATTGTGCATTCTGTGCCTAAAAATATAGAGATCACAAACGGGCTTTTGGAGTTTCTGTTCTTACTTGTCGACAATTATGACTTAGGGTGCAAGGATTTGTTGGCTAATGGTGTTAGGACGTCGTTTAGATTGCTGCTTGAGAAGGGTGTGGTGGGCTCATACGAGCCATTGGTGGCTGCTCTTTCGCCTCTTTTAAGATCAAGGTTTCTAATGTTTCTTCCCCAGTTGAAAGGCCGGCAGATTCTTGCGCCAGTGCAGGCTTTACCTTGTGTTAAACAGGTTATTGATGGTAGAATGCTGGCTTGTCAGGATGAGGCAAAGGTCAATGGTGAGATTATTGAAGCCGTGCAGGATGCAGATATCCAAGTTTCCTGTAGTAGTGGAGTTGATAAGATGCTGGAGGATTTCAGAAGAGAGATACAGTTCTCGTGTAAAAGGGCCCTGTCTACTTTGGAGAGAATGTTATGTATTATTGCTGAAACAGGTGCAGAATTACAGAATGGTGTTGGAGTGGAAGGTTGTAGTTTGAGTCCTGATGCTTTGGCTGGTCATGTGAGTAATGTTCTAAGTTCAAATGCATGTGAAATATTTTCTCATGGGATCCAATCTAAGGCTGAAAGTAAGTGGGCGACATGTTTAATTATTCGTTCTGGTATCTTCTCTAAAAATGAGAAAATACTAGATATGATTTTATGTTGGTCTAAGAAGGGGAGGCCCGTTGGTGTTTGGTTTTTGTGGTATGCTGCAAGCCTTGCTGATGAAGCACACACTATAAGTGGTCTTGGACGTTCTGAGAGTTACAAAAATCTTCTTTCATCGTCAGAGGAAGGAAATCAAATTGATTCTGAAGATTTCACCCCGGAGAATTCACTATTGAAATGTCATATAAACATGTTCATCAATCGTGATAAGGGCATATGCAGCAAGGAAGATTCTCATCCAATTGGTTATGAATTCGTCGAACAGCTCTTAGAAGATGCTTTTCTTTTTTATAAGAAGTTTTTAGAAGTTTGTACAGTACATACACTTCCTTCCCCATCAAGAAGTTGTAACTCAAACAGTACTGTAGTGTTGGATTTGCTCATTTCAGACGTTGAAATTTGCCACGGATGGAAACTGGGAAGACCTCGGTTACTGTTCTCTTCTGTCTTCCGCTATCTATCTAGCCTATCCACTGGCAATCAAGATTTCATTCAGATGTGTATGAAACTATTAGATCCCACTGAACTAGTAGCCATTCAGATTGAGCTTGGGTTGAAGAGATTTTCTATATTCACTGACAATTTAGATACTATTTGTCATCTAGTTCAGAGGTCCTTCCTATGGGATGCCGCACAACAACATAAATTTTGGAAGTTATTAGTTTCTGAGTTGTCGGCATCTAAAGTTCAGGTGGGAAAATTGGTAAGTTATGCCTGCTCAGCTATTTCAGAGCCGAGTGCCAATCCGGCTGTTGTTGGAGGGCTTCTGACTCTTCTAAGATCTCTTCGTCCTACGTTAGAGCTTGTTTGTGTGGTAATGGCCTTGCCAAATGGTCATGCCAACTTCTCTGCTTCAGTTTTGGCTTCTTGGTTCATTTCAAATTCGTCACTTTTGTCTGATACTTTGGGTGATTGGCTTAAGTTGATGGATAAAACAACTTGCGATGGGATATGCGCTCCTGCCTTAGAAAGATTTGTAACTTTTCTTGATTCAAAGGATATTGCTGTTGGTGATAATACTTCACTTGTAAAAAGTAAAATGTCGAGCATGGTTAAGAAACTTTGCTTCGCCTAAAATTTTGTCAAATTAGTGCACTAATTTTTTTTATAGTTTTTGTAACATAAAGAAATGTACAGTGAATGAATGAATTTTAACAGGAACTGTTCTTCAAAGCCAGATTTATTGAGATAGTCCGTTCAGGCCTGTTTGGTCTTCTGGAAACAAACAATAACCAACTTACTCAAGCCAAAACAAGCTCCAAATTAAGATGGTGAAATTTTACTTTAGGCTGATCCAAGGTCCGAGGTGCTTCACTCATGGCATGCCTGCAAAGTCGCACAATTGTGGTTTACAATTTTCATAATTATACATTTTACATGGAATGAATTTGGTGTTGTAGCCACTGTGTATGTACACAATTGCATCAAAGGTTACGGTGTTATTGTTACCAGCTTTGACAAGGTGGATTTGGATGGTAAAACTGGCATATCCTTGGAACTGGATTGCGCCTGTTTCCGCCTGCTCTACTTCAGATGATCTCTTGATAGATGTACTGTAGCCAGCTTTGACTAGGTGGATTTGGATGGTAAAACTGGCATATCCTTGGAACTGGATAGCGCCATTTTTCCGCCTGCTCACTTCAGATGATCTCTTGATAGATATACTGTAGCCTTACAAGTATGCATTAATCACCAGTAGTCACCACATGAACATTTACCATCTTTCATATGATGGAATCGATTAGAGTCTCTGACAATAATCTCTCGTCCTGCGGCCACTGAGATGTATTTGATTGCATTGTGACAATCTCCACATACACGCAAGTTCTTAAATATTCGGATAGGTGCAGATGAGCTTGAACTTATCAGACCAAAGGCCACAGCAAGTTTTTCGCTGTGTTGGAATAGATATTGTTCCTTCTGTTCTTCCTCAACTTCGTAGAGGACAAAATTCGTATCTGGTACATAACCCAACTCTTTAATTTCACACGCCAACTGATCTAGTTTCCGGTAAATTTCCTGTGCCCTACAGTGCGAAGTGTCACCAACATAGAACTTGTGCATGACATTATCAGATTCAATCCAACTACAACCAGCTTCTTTAACCATCTTCTTCTCTTTCATGCTTTTCCTAATCTGAGATACCTCCTCCCACCGTCCTGTAGAAGCGTATAAATTTGATAATAGAACATAAGCAGCTGGATCATGTGGCTCCAACTCTAGTATCTGTTTGGCAGCCACCTCTCCAAACTCCATGTTTTTATGAACAAGGCAAGCTCCAAGTAAAGTTCGCCATACCACGGTGTCGGCCATCATAGGCATTGCCAATACAAAATCATGAGCTTTCTCAATATACCCAGAACGCCCAAGAAGGTCAACCATGCAAGCGTAGTGCTCCATCCGTGGAGCAACCATGTGATTGTTCAACATAGAATTGAAGTGTATCCACCCTTCATCAACTAAACCCACATGACTGCAAGCTGATAAAACTGCTACATACGTGACTTCATTAGGCTTAACTCCACTAGATATCATCTGACGAAACAAATCAAGAGCTTCTCTTGCACAACCATGTTTAGCAAGACCGGTGATCATTGAAGTCCAGGAGATCACATTCCTATCTTCCATTCTATGAAATACTAGGGCTGCATTCTCTATAGATCCACATTTGGAATACATGGAGATAAGAGCATTATTAACACCACGGTCTGTACTACAGCCCGATTTTAGCAGTCGACAATGAATTTGCTGGCCCTTACCCATTGCACCAATACTCGCTGCTCCACTTAATAGGCTGGCAAATGTGAAAGAACTTGCGCCAATCCCAGTGTGCTCAATCTGTTGGAAAAATTCAAAAGCTTCTTCTGGGTTTACATTCCTTGTGATGCCATCTACCATAACATTGTAGGAGATCATATTCTTCTCCATGAGAAGATCAAAAGCTTGTCGTGCCTCTTCCATTCTGCCTGAACGAGCACACAGGTTAATGAAAGAATTGCCCACGCAGTTAACTGATGCCAACCCCAATTTAGTAACCTGCCCATAAATCTGTTCGCCCAATTTCAAATCAGACAAGCTGGCCAAAGCCTTGAGCACACAAGAAAAAGTAAACTGGTTCGGACTTACACCATCTGCGTTCATTTCAACAAAAAGGTTAATAGCCTCCCATTCATTGCCGTGTTGTACATATCCATTAATCACGGCAGTCCAAGACATAACATTGTGATCAACCATCCGTTCAAAAACTTTCCTTGAATAATCCATTGAATTCTCACACTTTGCATACATGTCTACTAAACTACATCCAACACAAACATCATCCTCCAGCCTTCTCTTAACAGCTACACAATGCAACTGTCTGCCAACTAGATTAGACTCCAACTGCGCACAAGCCGAAACAATACTGCTAAGTGTATACTGATCAGGCACAAATCCCTCTCCAACCATGTACACAAACAAGTTCACAGCCTCTTCTGCACACCCAGACTGCGAATACCTGGTTATCATCAACGTCCAAGTGACGGCATTTCTCTCAGGCATTTTATCGAAAACCTTCTCCATCGATACCAAATCGTCAACTTTCGCAAACATATCAATCAGAGCACAACCCACGCAAACATCAGACCCAAGGTACCCAGTTTTAATGGCCGACCCAAACACCACCCTTCCAATCGACACAAACTCGTAATTCGAACAAGCCCGGATCACACTCGAATAGCAGAACTGATTAGGGAACACGTTCGCCGCAAGCATTTCTACAAACATCAAAATGGCATCCGAACTCTTGCAATTGTCAACGTACCCGGACACCATCGCCGTCCACGACACCAAACTCCGGTCTTCCGGCGGAATCCCGGTGAAGATAGACTCGGCGGTGGCCAAGTCGGCGGCTTTGGAGTAGAAGGTGATGAGGGAGTTGAGGAGGACGGTGTCGGGGGCGATGCCTGAGGCGAGGAGGCGGCGGTGGAGGCGGCGGCCAAGGGCAAAGTCGCGGGTGCGGATGCAGGACTTGAGGATGGCGGAGTAGGAGAGGAGGTCGGGGGAGACGCTGCGGGCGGCCATGAGGTCGAGGATGGAGAAGGCGGCCGGGAGACGCCCGGAGGAGGCGAGGCGGAGGAGGCGGTGCTTCAGAGGCTCGAAATCAGGGTGCTTCGGAGGAGGGCGGAATGGGGGAGCGGCGAGGGTAAGGACGGAGGCGGCGGCCATGGCGGAGATGGGCAGCGCCGCCGCCGTGTCGGTTGGAGGTGACGAGGGGGGAAGGATGGCGGGTCGAGGATGATATTCTTGAAAAATTGTCTATGTTCGCCAACCTCACATTCATATTCTTGACGATTGGCGGCTACCTTGTTTGATTGATTTATTTATTTAATAAAATAGCCTTGCCCATTTGGCTTGATTCAAAAATTTTAAACCACTCATGAAAATAAAATTTTGGGGATATATACATATATATATATATATAGTAATGCTATGGTGGATTGTAACGTGTTTACAGTGCACCATACGCTGTTGAACGAGAGCCGTTAGATCAAAATCCAGCGGCTATCGTTCATCTTATTCTTTTTCCAGATTTGTGACCCAATTGCTCGCCCAACCCGCCCGAACCGGACCTCCCGCCCGTGACCACGCCACCGCCTGTCGTAGCCACGGCCTCGCCCCTACCGTAGTTGCGGCCTCGCCCCTACCACAGTTGCGGCCTCGCCCTCCACCCCCCTCCGTCCGCCTGGCCACCACCGCTGTGGTCCCTGCCCCCAACTGGCACCCTGGGCGGTGGGGGAGGTGGCGGGGGCGCCAACTGGGGCGGGCGGGGGTGGAGGGGGCGAGGATCGGGCGGTGGCAGAGATGTGGGGGGGGGGGGGTGGTGGTTGGCGGTGGATCCAGGGTGCTGGTTGGGGGCGGGGACCACGACTGCGGGCAGTGGCTGGGTGGGCGGAGGGGGTGGAGGGCGGGGCCGCCAGGGGCGGTGCACCGGGAGGCGGTGGCGCGGTCGCGGGCGGGAGGTCCGGTTCGGGCGAGTCAGGCGGGTCGTGTAACACCCCGTTTCGGCTCACCCGTGAACCGACCCGGAAATGTCACCGACGACCGAACCATTCGCTAATCTACTGGGTTCAGTTAAGCCGACCCTGTTCTGCCC
>JAURVB010013605.1:0-43258 GCA_033002965.1 Piper betle | reverse complement strand
AGAGTATTATTAGACAATATTGACTTCATCTTATACTTTGATCGTATGCCCAATTACTTGAATCTGATATATCACAGTAAAGATACACCAGAACTTTGTAAGGTGAGTGTAAAATGCCACCTTCAGGTAGAGGTTTTACTCGTCCGTTGTCTTGCCCGGTTCAGGCTAATTTCAAGTTAGTTCGACTTAGTTTGGCTTTAATACCATAAGTATAAAGCATATACGACTATATGAATATGTTATGGACGACGAGTATGCCCGATATATAAATGATAGTTTCAATTATGATATAATAAAATATGAGTTATTGACGTATACTCGCGTTATACAAGTTCTTATTTGTGTTTGGGCTAAATTTATGTTGTTACAACATTTAGTATTCATTTGAGCATTGTTTGGGATCTCTTTTGCAAGTATTTTAGAAATTTTGAACTCACAGCTTACCCATATGGACCCAAATTAATTTGAATCTCAAATTTTCACCTTGGTGAATTCAGGATTTTGAAGCTTATTTAACATCCTCACTTTGATTTCTAGCCATCCTAGTTAGGCTTCCACTCAATTTAGACTTCTGTCATTGTGTTCTCACTTTTCAGGCCATATATATATATATATATATATATATATATATATATATATATATATATATATATATATATATATATATATATATATATATATATATATATATATATATATATATATATGAGGGGGGATTTGCTGTACTGCAGCACAGCCAAGATGGCTATGCTGTAGTGTTCAGCCGTTGGATCAAATCCAACGACTGAAACATGCCCCCATAAAAAAAGAATCTAGGGTGCCACCGCCGGCCGATGCGATGCCACCTGCTGCCTCGCCCGGCGCCGCCCGCTTCTTCCCCTGCCGGCCCGCCGCCCTCGCTCGCGCAACGCCCCCCCCCCCGGCGTCCCCCGCCCGCCACCCTGCCGCGCGACGCCGTCCCTCGTCCCCCGCCCGCCACCCCGCCGCCGTGCCCCCCTCGGCCCCGGCCGCCACCCCGCCCGCCCCTCGGCCCCCGCCGCGCCCCCTCGGCCCCTGCCCGCCCCCCGCCGCGCCTCCCCTCGGCCCCTGCCCGCCACCCCGATGCGCTCCCTCGGCCCCTGCCCGCCACCCCGCTGCGCCTCCCCTCGGCCCCGGCCGCCACCCCGCCCCGCCTCCCCTCGGCCCTGCCCGCCACCCCGCCGTGCCCCCTCGGCCCCTGCCCGCCACCCGGCGGGCCTCCCCTCGGCCCCCGCCCGCCACCCCGCCGTGCCCTCCTCGGCCTCCGCCTGCCACCCCGCCGCGCCGCGCCCCGTCCCCTGTCGCCGGCCCCCCCCCCCCCCAGCCGTCACCGAGGCCGGGCAGCCTTCCCGCCCCCTCCGCCGTCACTGCTGCGGCGGCGCCACCCTCTTTTTTTAGATCTTGGCCGTTGGATGCTAATCCAACGGCAAAGATTGTACTCTAGCACAACCAAGATGGCTGTGCTGGAGTACAACAATACTTATTCCTATATATATATATATATATATATATATATATAGCTACCATTGTGACCACCTTATGGTTGTCTAGAGACCCAAACCCACCACCAGCGCTGGCACCATTGCATTGGCTGTCGGTGAGGCCATTTTGTTAGCTGAATTTTTGCCACCACTACCACTTTCGAGGATCTTTTCTAGTGCTGGTGACCTCCATCTGACAAGACCAACCAGCCAAATTAACTCCCCTCTCCACAATTGAGCTTTTGAGACCGACTCGATCCTCGCTATGGCCGCATTCATCGTAAGTGACTTTACCTTTTCTGGTAGCATTGCTGCCACTTCTGACCATTTTTGGCGCCAACGAGTTACCTTTGGGCGACGCAACCACCCATACATTTTCAACTAGTGACACCATGGCCATGCCGCCATTGCTATTTTCTGGCAACAAGTAGTGCCCCTGTTGGGCCTATTTACCCACCTAGCCTTGTTCGTGTCCACCTAGTACTGCTTGTGTCTACCTTCCCGCGTCCATGTCCATCGAGTCCAACCCAACCCAGCAACTTAACTTGAATCGAGTTGGGCTGAGATTGACTTGACTCGGCCCGACTCAGTCCAACTTGGCCTTGTTGATTCGATAACTTATTCCAGCCCATTTTTGCATGTTTTTTCGACTATTTTTGGTATTTCGAAACTCCCTACATTAATTTAGATACATATTTATATTATTTGACCTATTTTAACATTACGAGTGTTTTTATTTATTTATGTATTTATTTTTTATGTTTTATATATTTGTCGATTATAATGCATACTTGTATGATTATTAATTTTATTGATGATGTATTTGCTCATTAATACTGTTTTATTTATGCTTATTATATTTTATATGCTTGTTATTTATTTATTTATTTAATTGTTTGCTTGCATGTTATTTGTTGTTCGGGTTTAGTCATGAGTAATATTTATTAATTATTTATTCATGAGTAATTTTTATTAATTATTTATTAATTTATCTACTTATCTGTTTGATTATTTTTCTATTTATTTATTATTTATTCGCACTTGGTTGCACTTGTATAGTATAGTTATGTTGTTATTATTATTATTATTTATGATTAATGCATTATTTATTTTCGTGTAATTTATTATTATTTTTATTTATTCATGAGTTTATTTATTTATTTATTATTTTCTTATTGATATTTATTCCTTGTCATGTCTCAATTTGTGTGCCAAATGTTTATTTGTTGATTGTTTGAATGTTGTTATTTTTGATGTGAGCATATACCACTACCATGCATCATATAGTGTTGTCAGTTTTTTGCTTAGTAGTGAGTTCCGATGTAAGTTCCAGAGTTCAAACTAGTCGTAGATGCGTTGTCTTTAGATTCGTTAGAATTCTTCTCAGCTTTATCATTTTACTCTATTGTAGATTTAATTTCTAGATTGTAAGAAGTATTAAGTGATTGTTTTATCGGACCTCACTTAACACAGGTCATATAAATCATTTTACTTCCGTAATTAATAAACTTCGAGGATGAAATCTATTGTATTATTTTTGAACTTAGCTCTACCTTACGTTATTATCATACATACTTATATGATTACCTTCTTAGCCATATATATAGTTTTTGTCAGATTTTAGTGAGCTGAAAGTTGGTAGACTTAACCTTACATATATCATAAGCATACACATCATATCGCAGCGGTTTTGGATTAGTGAGAGAGTTATTCTATTTTCGAGGGATCCCGACATCTCTACCTCTTAAGTTTCCTTATAACAGAAGAAATGTGGATTAGACAGGTATTATTGTGTACAACGCATTTTTGGACTTGCGATATCAGGTAATACTAAAAGTGATTCCTAAAAGTGTTCGGCCTTCGTGCTTTGGGTGGGGAGTTATATAAAGGTTTTGAGCAGGCTTAGGACATGTATTTTTTCCAAGGTGAAATTAGTTATTGCGGAGAGTGGCATTTCTCAAGAGTGACATACCACCAGTTATTTTGAGATGCTATCTAGTCTGCAGCTAGATCGCTTTTCAGTTGATATCCTTTGAATATTCCCATGAAATTGTATATTTGTTTTCCTTTCTCGTAGAAGTCAGATTCTATTTGCCAATTTGTATTAGATATTTTTTTAGTTAATGACATTCTGAAGATTTTTCTATTATATAAGTAGGTTTTGTGTTCTTGTGTGTTTGGTTGACTTTAATGTAAACGCACATAATTGCTACACATATTTGTGCTTAGTGCATTGTTATTTTCTTTTGTACTTTTGTGTGTATTTGATAAACATTTTTTTGTATTTAATTTTGTGCGTTGTTAACTTTGATATCATTGATTTTATTTTACAACTTTGACTTTGGGAATGGTGCTTTATCAAAAAAAAGTTGAGCTTACGGCACTTAAGCCAATTTTAAATAAAATAAAATTTAAACCACTTTAATTTATATTTATTTGTACTTTTTTAAGCGTTAATCCAAAAAAGATATATTTTTAAGAACTAATATATTCCTATTAGCGGTAAGATAATACTGCGTGAAAAATAAACCATTTAGCTTAATTATAAATTTAAATTACTATAAAGTTTATCATTATAACTATGTACTTTATGGGAGAATTTAATTTAATATAGATATCATATTATAAATTTTGTATTTTTTTAAAATTTTTCTGAATTTCAAGGCAAGCTCAAAGCGGAGAAAAGTTCGAGTAAGTCAGTCAAACTTCGCTTCGAATATTTTTTTATTTATAACAAATCACAAGTATTGAGCTCTAATGAATAATCAACATCCCTAATCTGGTCATCTAAACTATCATTAAATTATTAGGGACTGATTAGTAAAATGAATAAACAAAAGGCCGTCAAAAAGTATTATCGGAAAAAACAAATATCCAAGAAAAGAAAAATATCCACCTAGGATTATCGTCCCTACAATTCCGCCGCCAACCCCGCACGGCTGCTCGCCGCCGGCGTGGCCAGCGGCCACTTCACCTCGCCGGCAACAGCTACGACGAATGGTGGATCGACTCCAATCCAGTAATTTCAACAGCGTCATTATTCGGCAATAATAAGAAGATGGAAATGACAATGGTGCCACTCTATATAAACCCGTCTTCGTCGTTGGCCGGCCATAAGAGCAGGCAGTGGAGCGGTGGCGCTAGGGCTAAGGGGATGCCGCTGTTCCACTCCACGCCGGCGTCCGGGTCGACTTCGGTGGCGGCGAAGTCGGCGGCGGTGTCGTCGGAGTCGGCGGCGGTGTCGTCGGAGTCGGCGGAAGCGGGGAATGGTGCGCTCCGGGGATTCCGACTGAGCGAGGCGGGCTTCTTGGCGTCACTCATGCCGAAGAAGGAGATTGGCGCCGACCGCTTTATAGAGGCGCATCCCGAGTGGGACGGGCGGGGTGTTGTCATCGCGATTTTTGGTAAAATATAGAGTTTGTTGATTGCTGCTTGATTTTTATTTTTTGGTGACGAAATGTGTTACGACGTAGGTTTTAGCTTCGCGATTCTGAGTCTTTTTCTTGATTATTGATTGTTTGGTTGTGGAAGTGTGAGATGGCTTTGCTGGCCCTTACGAGATGTTATTTGGCTTTCAGAATATGATATTATTTTGCAAGATATAGCATGTAATCGATTCCTTTTCATGCTGCACTCGAAGGCGTTGAGGTGAATTCTGGAGGGTATTTAAGTTAGAAAATGATGGTTTAAATGATTACTACGTTTGCTTTTACTGTTATGGAAAATTTTTTTCAGCTACAATCGCTTTATCACTTATTGCTCTACAATGAATTGTGTTTTTTTTAAAAAAAACAATTTATCTATGCGGTGCAGATTCTGGTGTGGACCCTGCAGCTGCTGATCTGCAGATAACTTCAGATGGCAAACCAAAAATTTTAGATATTCTTGACTGGTAATACATTCGTCCCTTGTATTTTGGTAGAACATCTTCATTTTTGTGTTTCTAATTTGGTAACGTAAATGTATGGAAATAGTCTTGTGTAAAGAATGTACTCTTACATCTACAGATACTATGGCCCTAAAATTGGTTTCTTTCAGCACAGGAAGTGGGGATATAGACACATCAAAAGTGGTTAAGGCTGATGCAGATGGTTACATCCAGGGAGCATCAGGTTGGTTGGGGCAGAAATGTTTAAAGTCAATACTTGGACTCCCAAAAATCATGTTTTATTTGCGTACTATTAGACATTTATAAGGGCAGTTATAATTTTAACCTGATGTGATTACTTGCCAAGTTCAGTTGAGGTGATTAATCTAGATGATTAGGCTGGTTAGCATTTTGTACTTCGTTTAATAACCTAGAAGTGTTTATCAATTATGTGTTGATTAGCATGCCACCAAATTTGTGCTTAGTGTTAAGCCAATAAAGTGATCTGTTAAATGAGGAGATAATGTTTGTAAATGATGTCATCGAGCCATGCGAATCATCAATTTTGTTCTTGGTCATTGTTGCATGTGTAGACACCACCAGTTTCTTGTCCTTCCAAGAGTGATGGTGGTTATGGTGGTTTTATTATTCAATCAAAATTTTTGAAGTCATAAGAGTGAGTGTGATGGTGAGTTGGGGCATATAAAGTAATTGGTGATCTAGTGCTTCTAGTTTGACCTTCCAAGGGCTCCTTGATTGTAGTTTAATCTTCTAAGGGATTTATTCTGTTGAGGAGTTTTGTTCTGCATTTGAACCTCAAGGTCTTTGATTTAATTTAATTTTACAAGACTTTGCCGAGGATCCGTGTACATATTATCACCAATTGTTTATCTATTAAGACTTGATTAGGGTTTTTAATAGGATGAAGTTGCCATATTGTGCTGCTAAATGTTGGATGCTAGTTTTCAAATTTTAGCAGCTTCTTAAAAAGTTTAGTTTGGTTTGAAGTTCAAGCTTTTTTCGACAATGTTATTTTGTTAGTTGTTATCTAATACTTTTTCGGCTTGTTTCTGAAAGTGGTTTCTCCTAGGATTTTTTTGTTGATGGTATCACTATGAATTCAGCTGGCATGCTATGTGCAATAGATATAAATTCAATTTCTTTTTCATGATGTTTCGTTTGATTTTCTCTTTCATGCTCTTTAATACTAAGATATCCTGTTAGTTTTAATGATTCAGTTTATAAAGGCACCGTCATTGGTTATTCATTTGAGTGCTATCTGTAATATTTCTTTTATGGTTTTCAACTTCCAGTTTTCTAGTTGTTGGACTTTTTTTATTTTTTTATTTAATATTATTTTGTTCCTAATGAAGAATGGGCATTTTAATGGATTATTGAAGTTTAATTTTGAAATTACAGGCATTCTTTTTGTTTGCATTTTCTTCTTCTTCTACCTTAATTGAAGACATGTGATTCGGTTTGTTTACATTCTTTTGTGGAAATGATCTAGGAGCATATCTTGGTGTAAACCCAGAATGGGTGAACCCATCTGGTGAATGGCATGTTGGCTGTAAACAGATATATGAGCTTTTCACAGAAACCCTGACTTCTCGCTTGAAGGTAATCACATCCAATCAAAACTATCTCAAAATGTAATTGGTTTGCCTGAACATTATACCCAAGATTCTTCCATGTTCTTCCATATCAGAAAGAGAGAAAGAAAAAGTGGGACGAAAAGAATCAGGAGGCGACATCAGAAGCTTTAAAGCATATTAATGAATTTGACCAGGTAGTGATGATATGTATTGAAAACCTTTTTCAACCATTCGTTTATATCTGGGCATTTTCTAATCTTATTTCTTCGATAATTTCTTGAATTTTCCCACCAAATGGGTTGAATTTCCAAGCCACAAAAATATGGCATAAAAAGAAACCGCCCCTTTTTACTTTTATATAATGTACAAGGTAAATGATGATGGTGATTATGATGAATTTATTTTACACTATTTTGTTCATTCTCTGCACGTATTTAGTTGTTAACCTCTATGAATCACAATAATCTGTTGAATATGTTTAGCACCAATCCTAATTGCTTTTCCAGAATTTGATCTTAGGTAGGTTTGCTTGAATTAATTTAGCATGTCTAGAAGTGCAAGCAGGTTTTAATGCAACTCGTGTCTGAGCAGTAACTTCCTAGATTCATGATTTAGTGACTTCTTGCAAAGATGTTGTATTTATGTTTGCTTGAATGCTTGTTTAATTCCTTATTGTAACTGGTAGGGAAGCATCATTGAATTGTTAGTAGTCCTTGTTGGATTGTCAGAAGTCCTTGTTTTATTTGATTGATGTTAGAGTAGCCCTAGGCCCATTAGAGTTGGCGATGTAGATTATGGAATCTGTATGAGGGCTTAAGGCCTCTTTTCTCATTATTAATGTAGGCATTATTCATTTACCCTTATATAGATTCAAATAATCAGGGCTAACCTTTGTTATTGTTGAAAAGCATCTACTAGATATTACAACAAGAAAGTACGCACTAAAACAGGAAGTATGCAACTCGCCTCTTTCTTCACTCGCTTCATATATTTATACAACTAGCAGATCACAATCTGTTGTGATCTGAAATACAAAAGATTACAGCCAAGAGATAACTCTCGGTTATGACTACTATAACAAACGCAGAAACTGTTATAAGAAATACAGATACACACAGCTATAAAACAACCACAACAACCAACAAACTCTACTAATACGTTGATAACTTAACACTCCCCCTCAAGCTAAGCATAGTCAACTAGGTTAAGCTTGGAACATAAATCTGCATGTCAAGCTTTAGTTACAGCCTTAGTGAGTACATTAGCAATGTGTATCTTGGTGCTTAATGTGCTTCAAGCAAATAGTCTTATGAAGCACCTTCTCCCTTACATAATGGCAGTGAATTTCTATGTGCTTAGTGCTCTCATGAAAAACAGGATTTGTAGCAATATGAACTGCAACCTGATTATCCCACCACAAACACATTGGAACATTTATTGGAAATCCCAATTCACACAGCAATTGCTTCAACCAAACGAGTTCAGTAGTGGCTTTAGCAATAGCCCTCTATTCAGCTTCAGCATAAGATCTGGCCACAACCATTTGCTTTTTACTTGTCCACACAATCATGTTACCTCCAATCGCTATGCAAAAGCCACTGGTAGAGCGCCTATCAAAGGTACTTCCTGCCCAATCTGAGTCTACATAACACTGTACTTCAAGTGGATTTCCGCCCTTCTTATAAAATATACCTTGCTTAGGTGTACTCTTCAAATATTTCAAGATTCTGATTATTGCAGTCCAATAAGGAGTTTGTGGTTTCTGCATAAATTGACTAACCACACCAACAGCATAAGATATGCGTGGCCTTGTAACTGTCAGATGGATTAACTTGCCAACAAGTCTTCTATACACCCTGGATCTGATAGTTCATCCCCTTCATGTGGCTCAAGTTTAGTTGAAACTTCAAGTGGTGTGTGCCACCTTTGCTTGCTCACATTTAGTCTCCACCAAGAAATCTTCAATATACTTCTTTTGGTTCAGCAGAATTCCTCCTTCATTTCTTATAACTTTAATGCCTAAGAAGTACTTTAAATCACCCAAGCCCTTAATATGAACTTGAGAGGCCAGCCACTTCTTTGTTTCATCAATTTCAAGTTTGTCACTCCCTGAGAGAACTATGTCATCTACATACACCACAAGGATGACACATCCAGCGGCAGAAGATTTAACAAAAATCAAGTAGTCTGATACAGTCCTAGTAAAGCCACAATTAAGGAGTAAACAACTAAAATTTTCAAACCAAGCTCGAGGGGACTGCCGTAGTCTGTAAAGTGCCTTCTTTAACAAACAAACCTTGTGTTTCTCCCCCTCAGCCCTGGTGGTTGTTGCATATAAACTTCTTCTTGTAGATCACCATTAAGAAATGCATTGGTGACATCCAGTTGATATAGAGGCCAGTTAAAACTTACTGCAAGTGAGATAAGTAAGCAAATAGAAGTAAGTTTTGCCACTGGAGAGAAGGTTTCATAGAAATCCACACCATGCGTTTGAGTATAACCCTTTGCCACCAATTGTGCTTTCAATATATCCACACTATCATCAGACTTGTATTTGATTGTAAAAACCCATTGGCAGCCCACCAACTTTTTACCCGCAGGAAGAGTGGTATATTCCTATGTTTTATTACTGTGGAGAGCTGCCATTTCTGCCTTCATTGCAGCCAACCACCCGGCATGAGTAAGGGCCTCATGGTAAGAAGAAGGAATATGAATAAGAGATAGATTAGAGGTGAATGATGTGGATGGAGGAGGATTACCTGATCTTGAACCAGCCAGCATTGGTATACCTGTGGGTAAAAGGTAAAAGGAGGCTTAGCAGGTTCTTGAATGACAGTTCTAGTGATGAGGGGAACATCCACCAAAGGGTGCACATAGGGCCAGGAACATGAGAGGAATGGTGATCAGTAGACCCTTTAATAGATGGAAAATAATATGGTGTTTCTTCGAAAAAGATGACATCGGCATTGACAAAGGTATGCCTAAGATTAGGGCTGTAGCACTTGTATCCCTTAGTAAGCTGAGAGTAACCTAGTAAGAGACACCTAATCGATGTTGAAGAAGCTTAGTTGCTCTAGGTTCTAAGTTGTGTACAAAACAAAGGCTGCCAAACACCTTAGGGGGGCATGAAACAATGGTTTATTCGGATAGAGGACTGAAAAAGGTATTTGATTATTGAGAGAGGAGGAGGGCAGTCTATTAATCAAGTAGCATGCTGTTAACAAAGCATCAGGCCAGAAGAAGTGTGGAACAGACATGTGAGTGAGCAAACACCTAGCCATTTCAATGAGATGTCGATGCTTACGCTCAGCTACTGATCGAGGAATTTTACGTTGAGGAAAAGGAATTCTATTGAGGAGTGTGAGCGCAAGATGTCTCATGTAAAATTCCTTTTCCTTTTAGAAACACCTGAAAAGGTATTAGATTTATATTCCATTGCATTATCAGTTTGTAAGACTTTAATAATAGCTGAGTGTTGGTTGGAAACTTCAGCACTAAAAGATTGAAAACATTGGAGAACTTCAGTTCTATTTTGAAGAAGATAAAACCAACACATCCGACTAAAATCATCTATGAAAATGACATAATATTTAAACCTTGAAGTGTTTGGTACTAACAAAGAACCTATACATCAGAATGAATAAGTTCAAATGGTGTAGAGGAATGAGTCTGTAGACTTATTGGAAAACAAGACCGAACATGCTTTGAAAGCTGAAAACATTCACACTGTAAATTTGAAATAGGTCTAAGAGAAGGAACAACTACTTGCAACTTTGGCAAACTAGGATGACCTAGGCGAGCATGCCATTTTATTGTTGAATCTGAAGGAGAAGGAGCTACTGCTGAAGATGAATGAATGGTGCGCTTGCTGTCAAGAAAGTAAAATCCTTGCTTACTGATCCCATGGCCAAGTAGCCTGTTGGTTGCTACATCCTGAAAGATGCACATAGAATTAGTGAAGGAAACACAACATTGCAAAGAGGAGGTCAGCTTCTTTACAGAGGGAAGACTGATAGGAAGTGATGGAACATATAGAACTTCATCTAAGAAAAGAGAATCTGTTAAGGAAACACGAACTTGACCAAGGCAATAACTGCATGGAATTGATTAGCCAGTAAGACTTTTCCAGGTTTAGGAAAGACAAGAAATTGACAAAACATTTTAGGGTTACCAGTCACGTGATCAGATGCACCAGAGTCTACACGCCATGATGAAGGAGATGGCTGCTGACCATGGTGAGCATTGCTGACCTGAACTAAAGAAGCAGAGGGCAAGGTAGGATCAGGTTGAGCAAGCTTCAGCAGGGCTTCAAAGTCATCATGGGAGAGGGTAACAGAGATGCCTCTAGCAGATGGAGTGGTACTAGTGGCAGAAGCAGACGATGGAGAAGCCATTGTGGTATTAATTTTGGAAGTATGCATTTGTTTGGCCCAATCTGGCTTCCCATTCTTCTACCAACACTTGTCCTCGGTATGGCCTGAAACATGACAATAATTGCAAAACCTGTCTTCTTTCTTCACAGAGGATCTCCCACCACCTCGATCTGCTCCCCTCGACCCCTGCGTCTCCCTCTTGTTGTAGGTGCAGCAGGTGAGGGAGGAGAAAAGTACCCAAGGCCATAGCCTCATCAGCAAGGGGTGCATCATGTTGTACTGGAATACGAGACAACCTCGAGAAGGCCACGTTAAGGGGAGGCAACTCACTACCGCATAATAATTGGTTCTTTGCAGAACCATATTGGGCATCTAGACCAGACAAGAAGGAGACTTCCTTTAGTTGTTCTGTCTGACGCTTCCAAGTAGCAAAATCTTGGGGAAATGGTTGATATAAAGTCAGCTCCTCCCATCTGCTCTTTACAAAACTGTGATAGTCTTTTAAAGACTTTGATCCTTGCTTCATACGAAAGACCTCCTCACATAACTCATATATGCAATTGATTTTATTGTGGGAAGCATAAGAGTCACTTACAGAAGAGAAGACCAAATAGGCAGTGTCAAGGAGAACCACATCTGCACTAAATATGTGGCTCCATGGAATTTCATAACCATGAATGTACTTGAGCATCCTCCTTAAAACCATTTAGCATCCCGGTTTACTATGGAATCATCTGTGATATTCTGCAGTTTTTCCTTTGGAGAGAAGGAAAGTCTTGATAGAGGCAGACCATGGCAAGAAGTTTGAGGCACCATTGAGTTTAGTGGAAGTAATTGAAGTTCCACTTAACAAATCAGCCAAAGTGAGCGCTTCATGTTCGGTGGCAGGAACAGAATCAACGTCAATGGAAGATTGTGATGTCAACATGACAGGGCAACAAACAAGAAGCAGGGAGGAGACAACAACCAAGAGTTCGACTGGAGCAAAGTACAGGGAAGGGAGTAAGGATGGGAAAAAACCTCACTTGATCGACCCAGCTGTTGATGCCATGTTGAAAAACATCAACTAGATATGACAACAAGAAAGTACAGCACTAAAACAGGAAGTAGGCAACTCGCCTCTTTCTTCACTCACTTCATTTATTTATACAACTAGCAGATCACAATCTGTTGTGATCTGAAATACAAAGATAAGACCGAGAGATAACTCTCGGTTACGACTACTATGACGAACTCAGAAACTGTCATAACAAATACAGATAAACACAGCTATAAAACAACCACAACAACTTACAAACTCTACTAATACGTTAATAACTCTAACATTTATCACCTGTTTTCTTCATCATTCTCTCTTCTCGTGTATTTAGTTCCTTACAAAATATTTTTTAATCATTTATTATCTGCAGAAGCACAGCAAAGTGGAAGATGTTGAATTGAAGAAGATCCGTGGAGATCTGCAGAGCAAAGTTGACTTTCTTCAGAAGCAATCTGATGTGAGTGGGCAGTGGGCTATCTTTTGTTGCTGTTTTGAATTGTTTTCATTCCAATGTGATGCATGCTTATTTGCTCTAAATATAACAGAGTTATGATGATAAGGGTCCAGTTATAGACGCTGTTGTGTGGAATGATGGTCATGTTTGGAGGGTTGCCATCGATACTCGAAATATTGAGGATGATGCAGAGAAGGGAAAGCTTGCCGACTTCATACCCCTAACAAATTATAGGTCCCCACTCTTTCTGTTTTATAAATTTTCATTTTGGTTAGTGCATTGCCTGCCTCCACTTTCACATCCTCTTCCATGGGCCTCTTCTTAGATATGATGCTTATTTTAAAATGCAGGATTGAAAGAAAATTTGGCATATTTAGCAAGTTTGATGCGTGTTCATTTGTGACAAACGTTTTTGATGAGGGGAATGTGTTAAGTATTGTCACTGATTGTTCCCCGCATGGTACTCATGTTGCTGGTATTGCTACTGCTTACCACCCTAAGGTATGAGAACTGAATGCTTGAATATTATTTAAAAGACAAAAAAGAATCTGGTGTATTTTTTGAAATTGTTTTTTGGAGGCCGCTGTTGAGGGAAAAAGTTAATTTGTTAAATCATGGAATATGAATGGGAATGCATTAAATCCTTTGGTGGAGGGATAACTTAGTACTGTGATGGGAGTTAAAATGAAATTCTAGTTGAACACCTGACAATATCCTGTATGGTGTGGGCTAAAGTTGGGATAAATATGCCCATATTTTTACTTTTGTCGTGTTTGTATGACTGAGTTTATATTGAAGATTGTCTTTTATATTTAGGAGCCATTGCTAAATGGTGTGGCACCTGGAGCGCAACTGATATCTTGTAAAATTGGTGATACACGATTGGGCTCAATGGAAACTGGAACAGGCTTGACTCGTGCCCTTATAGCAGCAGTGGAGGTAGGTTTAACCTTATTTGTGATGCAAGCTGTTTGATTTTAGTAAATTGATATCTGGCCACTTCTTGTTCAGTGAGTGAATCCTTGATATTTTTGTTCATGTATTCAAATGTATTTCATTTAGTTCAATATAGATACTTTATGAATTCTCAATGCAAGTTTCATGTTGCAGCATAAATGTGATCTTATCAATATGAGTTATGGGGAGCCCACTCTTTTGCCTGACTATGGACGTTTTGTAGATCTTGTAGATGAGGTAATCTCTTTCTTCATTTGTGTTCACAAAAATTGCATTTTTTAATGTTTTATACCTCAGGCAACATCTAAATTTTATGTTGTACAGGTGGTGAACAAACATCGATTGATATTTATCAGTAGTGCAGGCAATAGTGGTCCTGCATTAAACACCGTTGGAGCACCTGGAGGTACTTCTTCCAGTATTATTGGGATCGGTGCATACATATCCCCAGCCATGGCTGCTGGTGCCCATAGTGTGGTGGAAGCCCCTTCTGAGGGTTTAGAGTATACCTGGTATGTTGTGTTTTTTGTATTTTTCTTGGATATGTTTGGTTGAGATAAATTAAATTATAAAGCAATGATGTTTGATATATAAAGAGATTCAGAATGAAGAGTTTATTCTTTTTACCAAATGCACTTGCTAATAGGTTGATTATTATTTGAGAAATATTTTATATGAGCTTCAAATTGTCAAGGTGGCATGTTGGTAAGTGGGGACGTATTTCACCAACTTGGTATTGTGGGCAACTAGTTCAATTTGGTTTTAGGACAGCTAGTTTGGCCTCTTGTCTAATGAAGTTTTCCATAAAGCTATAAATGGATGGCTTTGCAACCATGTTAGCAAGGTTCCTCTTATCTAATTGACCTCAATTCTTCAATCCTCACAGAAATTTATGTGACCTGGATTCAATTGCCTTTCAATTTTTGACTTAAAAACAAAATAATCTTGATCAGGGTTCCCACTTGCCAGGCAATTGCTGTTGGCTAGCAGCCGATTAGAGGAGGCACCATCCTTAGCGTGTTTTGAGTGGCATGGCGCTGGAGCCCTGTTCCAAGTTGCATAGCTGAAGTAGATTGAAGTTTTTGTGTTTTTTGTGTGTAGAAATGGTGTGGTGGGAGATGCAAGCCGCTTTAGCTGCTGACTCTGTGTTTTTCATGCCTTGTAGTGTGGTTTATATTTGTCCCTCTGAACTCAAGTTATTGTTGAAATTGTGGTAAACTAAACACTGCTAGAATAAGAAACAAAAGGGTGGTGTATGCCCAATATTCATTGTCCACTTTGTATTGTTTTATAGAGGAGAATTAGGTACAACTGTCCCCTGATTTCTGGGGATAAGATTTACAGCATATGGGAACTAATTTTTAGCTTCTAAATATATAAGAACCGGTCAATGTGACCACTTTGACGCATATACATAACCTATTGTACAACTAATGTGACATATACTCTTATCTAACATTCTAACCATTCTTATCCTTCTATTTGTCCTCACTTTTAGTGATTAGGCCGAAGTTAACCCAACCCAACCTTGCTGGCAACTGGAAGTTCTTTCCCTGTTTCTTGCTATACTGATCTTTGAGTTTAGTTGACTGGACTGGTTGACAAACCATGAATTAATGGGTGTGTCCACTCGACAGCTGGGAATTTTAAATTAATATTCCCGATTTAATTAAAATGCTTCCATAATATATCTAGGATCATGTATGACATCATGAAAAATGATTTTTGACGAAGCCAATAGTTGATTGATATACATCTATCTTTTTAGTCTCATGTACATCCTAGAGTTTTCACGGATTATGATCATTTGTGACATTTTTCTTTAACTTTCATTGTATGGGATGCAACATTTCTGTACATATTTCTTTGATTAGGTAACTATCTTCTTTACTGTTAATCTTAACTAATATTTGTTTAAATGAAGCAAATTTTGTTGTTTCATTTTCTTCCTTTTTTGCCTTATTTTGAGTGATACACTAATGCTACAGGTCAAGCAGAGGACCTACAGCTGATGGTTCTCTTGGTGTTTGTGTAAGCGCGCCTGGCGGGGCAGTGGCCCCAGTTCCAACATGGACCTTGCAGAGCCGCATGCTTATGAATGGTACATCTATGGCTTCTCCATCGGCTTGTGGTGGAGTTGCTTTACTCATTAGCGCCATGAAGGTTAATTCTTGTTTTTTAGAGAAGTTTTTTTTATCTCCTTTCTATTCTTTGTGTATGAGTTTATTTGTGTGCATGCTAACAGGAGATTGTGATTGTCACACTGCTTTTAGTGGTTTTATGTGATGAGCTTAATTTTTCTCTTCTTGCATATTGAATGGCTTGGATTGGGTGCATCAGACCTGACATACCTACTTCTTAGTAACTTAGTCCCACTTCCATTTGAGTTTTGTATGTTCTTAAGTGTGAAAAGTGGAAGAAGGTTTTTTTTTAATGAAGCCAATGGCCATATTTCCACATATTTGGAATTCAGTTTTTTGGGAAAAAATTGATGTCATGTTATCTATGTGTATAGGCGGAGGGCCTCACTGTAAGTCCTTACAATGTATGTAGAGCACTTGAGAATACTACTACTGCTGTTGGTGATTTGCCTGAAGATAAATTGTCTACAGGGCAAGGGCTCATGCAAATTGACAGGTTTGTTTCCGATTCAAATCTGATTTCCTCATTACAAACCAGAATAGTGAGTTGAATATGTAAGAAAGCTTTGTGGACTACTAGTTCAACCGTTTTTTCTTTTGTAGAGCACACGAATATATTAAACAATCAAGGAGTCTTCCATGTGTTCGATACCAAATCAAAATCAATCAAGTTGGAAAAACTAGTGAGTAGTATAGTAGCTGAATCTTAAAGTATTCATCTTTCAAGTAATCTGTATTGCACAATATGGTTCAGTATTGTATTTCATTCAACTAGCCTGCATTGCACAGCATGGCATTGTGTTTATTGCATCCCAAAAAAATGTACATAATATTTCATTCAACTAGTCTGCATTGCACTGCATGCTATGGTGTTTATTGCATCCCAAAAAATGTAACATAAATTTTTGTGGCATAGGCGTGTTGGAAAAAACAATAGAAATAACAACAAAGATATGTAACAAGCAATGTTTTGGTGGTTTTATGAAGAGAAGAGGAAGATAGAAATGGACTTGGTTGTTTGGAAAAATAGAGATGAAATTATCAAGTTGATGTTATTTAGATTGCTTGGAATGGTAGAATAGAATCTAATTCCTTGGCCTCAATTACTTGAAACTAGATTGATTACGATGATTATGTTGCCTCTTTTTTTGGATGTATAAATGTTTTAAGATTTTGATCTGTTTCTCAGAGTAGTATTTCATTAAATCTTGCAGCCCCTACATTACGAGGTATCTACTTAAGGGACACTATTGAATGTCAGCAAACAACAGAGGTGAAGCAACCTTAAAAATTATTGTCCTTTCTCTATGCATTGTTTCTTCTATAGAGACTTGCAATCATCATTTTTCTCTTGCTCGTTGCCAAGTTAGTGCATATTAATGTTTAGCATTTTGTTCAATAGTTTTTGTTTTAGAATAGTTGTGTTGTTGGCACAGAATAGATGTTTTATTAAGTTTATACAACTTCAATTTCTGTTGACAGTGGAATGTGCAAATTGATCCCAAGTTTCATGAAGATGCCAGTAACTTGGACCAACTGGTTCCCTTTGAGGATTGCATTCAATTACTTTCTACTGAGAAGTCAATTGTCAAAGCTCCTGAATATCTTCTTCTTACACACAATGGTCGCACTTTCAAGTTAGTATTTGCTAGCTTGTTTCTACGTTGGTGGTTTGAATACCTGCATTTGTTTGAGCATTTTTTAAGCATATAATGTGGGCCGTTATAGATGAAGCTCGTAGTTTCTGAGATGATGCGTTATTTCTTTCAGTATAGTGGTTGATCCTACTAATCTTTGTGATGGGATGCACTATTACGAAGTTTATGGCATTGACTGCAAAGCCCCTTGGCGAGGTCCACTTTTTAGAGTTCCCATCACTGTAATAAAGCCAAAGATTTTGAAAAGCCAGCCTCCAAAAATTTCTTTCACGGGGATGTCATTTGTACCAGGTACATAGTTTTGGTTTGATATGTCTTATTTGCTATGCTATCACATATCACAGTGCATTCAACATAGGTATTTAATTTCTTTTTGATCAAATGTGATGACCTGCCCAATTATACAACCGGATGGGGGTCACTTTTGGTCCAACCTGAACCACAACAATACACTACAAGGAATAATAAAAGATAAACAACAAGGCATGCCGTAATTAACAAGAATTAAGAAGCTAAATAATTGTCCTTTATTAACACTAATATAATTATCCCAAGGAATATTCATGCCCACTAACGTATCGGAGTCACAATGTACTAATCATATAGCAGTCAAATATAATAATAAACTCCCATCAAACAAACCGTGATCCACAACTAATAATATATAAATTTCATAATAATCAACCAAGTCCAATTATATAATTACTAATAATTATTTATTAGAGTCTGTCACCGTTGTCTCTTGCCAAGGCACCAAGTCACACTCCTAACTAGCTGTTACCTATGGAGACAATCCCACATTAGTGATAAAACTATTAAGTACGCATAACAATTATGAACACGATAATTAACCATAGAGTTTATGCCTAACCCCGTCCAACAGATTTGGTTGATCTTCGGGAAATAATTTCCAGATATGATCACAAACGCTACCACTATCCCAAAAGGATGACAATATACCTAATCCCCGCCCACATTCCAGTGTTTGAATATGTATTGAGCTATGTTGGTTTATAGTCCTTAGAACCTTAGACTATATCTTTGAGCTAGGAAATCAAAGCCCCGATATATGTCCAACATACTAATGTCAGAAACTTGCTTCTCTCCCCATTAATCATTTGTCATACAGTGTATTAGAAACTTGCTTCTCTCCCCATTAATCATTTGTTATACAGTGTATTAGCTACTTATCATACAAACTATATGTACCTTGAAAAGCCTCCTAAAATTACTTCACTCAAATGTTAGTAAGCGCTTCCTAGAACCCAAAAATATACATTAACGAATGCATATTTATAACTCATATGATATGCAATGGCACGGGATGATTCACATTTAAACACAACACATTCACATCAATAAAAGTTTCTTAGTATTTAATTATATTTAATTAAATAATTTAGTAATGTAATAATTAAAATTAGGGTTTATGGGTCAGTCAAATACCTTATTCACGTCATGAGTGTTGCGGCAATGAAACTCCCAACTTTCAACGTTGTGGTGTTGGCCATGTTAAACACGCAAAAAAATAGCAATGTTGCAATGCTGAAACTCTTAGTTCTCAGCGCCGTGGTGTTGCTGCAATATTTCAATCCAAATTAATTAAATTCATACTTAATTATCATACAATCAATTTTTTATTATTCTAACAAGTTAATTACATCATTTAACAACTATCTATGGTGAATTTTTATTAGTAGTAAAATAACTTGGTACATGGATTAACTAGCATATTATTCCGATTATATGCATGTAAAACTCCATGAAATTACTACAGATCTATTTATCATTAGTAATCCATCATGAATTATAACTTCGCCAATGCTTGTGCCCGTGCTTTACTGACGGATCTCGCATTCCTGTCCCAAGCCCAAATAAAGGAGGAGGGTGACATTAGGAAAGGGCATCTGATCAACAAAATTCGGCCATTCATACTTTTACGGATTCTAAACTTCTACTTCATCATGCTCGAGGTAAGGTGTTTCCTGGAGGCAATGCGATACAACGGAACCCAGTTGTGGTGAAAAATAGGCAAGGGCGTTCTCCAAAAGTGATGTGCTACAACGAAACCTGGATGTGGAGAAAAGTTGGCAAAGGCGAAATAGGAGGCTCCTTAGAGGTGATGCATTGCAACAAAGCCCTCATTCATGTGTTCTTAGGTATGGATCATGGAATTTGAGGACATTAAAGGGTGAAGAACTTGCACTTGTGGATACTCACAAGCGCAGAAAAATCAAGATAGCATGCTTATAAGAAGTGAAATATATTGTGGAGAAAGTAAGATTTATCAGTCATGAGTATAAACTTTTCTACATGAGCAAGATGACAAACAGAAAAGGAGTGGGGATTGTTGTTCAACAAGACTTTATACATAATGTTGTTGGCGGGAGTAGAATAAATGATATATTGATGGTTTGTCAACCAGTCCAGTCAACTAGACTGGAAGGTCAGGATAGCAAGAAAATGGGAAAGAACTTCCAGTTGCCAGCAAGGTTGGTTGGGTCAACTCCGGCCTAATCGCTAAAAGTTAGGACAAATAGAAGGATGAGAACGGTTAGAATGTTAGATAAGAGTATATGTCACATTAGTTATAGCATCGAAGTGTTCACATTGACCGGTTCTTAGATATTTAGATTAGAAGCTAAAAATTAGTTCCTATATGCTGTAAATCTTATCCTCAGAAATCAGGGAATAGTTGTACTTAATTCTCCTCTATAAAACAATACAAAGTGGACGATGAATATTGGGTATTCACCTCCCTTTTGTTTCTTATTCTAGCAGTGTTTAGTTTACCACAATTTCAACAATAACTTGAGTTCAGAGGGACAAATATAAACCCCACTACAAGGCATGAAAAACATAGAGTGAGCAGCTAAAGCGGCTTGCATCTCCACCCACGCCATTGCTACACACACAAAACACAAGAACTTCAATCTACTGCTTCAGCTATCAACTTGGAACCGGGCTCCAGCACCATGCCACTTTAAACACACTAAGGATGGTGCCTCCTCTAATCGGCTGTTGGCCAACAACAATTGTCTGGCAAGTGGGAACCCTGACCAAGATTATTTTCTTTTTAAGTCACAAATTAAAAGGCAATTGATTCCAGGTCATATAAATTTCTGTGAGGATTGAAGAATTGAGGTCAATCAGATAAGCAGATCCTCACTAACTTGGTTGCAAAACTATCCATTTATAGCTTTACAAGATACTTCAATAGACAAGTGGCCGAACTAGCTATCCTCAGTACCAAATTGGCAAAATACGTCCCCACTTACTAAGCCACCTTGACAATTTGAAGCTCAAGTAAAAATATTTCTCAAATAATAATAAACCTATTAGCATGTGCATTTGGTAAAAAGAATAAACAACTCTTCATTCTGAATCTCTTTCTATATCAAACATATCCAAGAAAAATACAAAAACAGAGCATACCAAGTATACTCTAAACCCTTAGAAGGGGCTTCTACCACATTATGGGCACCGGCAGCCATGGCTGGAGATGCATATGCACCAATCCCAATAATACCGGAAGTACCTCCAGTTGCTCCAACGGTGTTTAATGCAGGACCACCATTGCCTATGTTGCTAATAAATATCAATCGATATTTGATCACCACCTATACAACATGAAATTTAAATGCTTCCTGAGATAGAAAACATTAAAAAATGCAATTTTTGTGAACACAATCAAAGAAAGAGATTACCTCATCTACTAGATGTACAAAACATCCATAGTCAAGTAGAAGAGTGGCTCCCCGTAACTCATATAGACAAGATCACATTTATGTTGCAACATGAAAAATAGGAAAACGGTTGGGCCCAATTTTTTTCCATTTGATGTGTGGAAGTGCATTGGTAATATTGGTCTCATATGGTTGGCTAAACTCTTCAACAAGATATTGGTCTCAAAGAATACCTGATGCATAGAGGAAAAACGTTGTCATACCAATCTACAAGAATAAGGGTGACATCCAAAATTATTCAAATTACAGAGGCATCGAGTTAATGAGCCACACAATGAAATTATGGGATAAGGTGGTGGAAAAACGTGTGCAACGTGTTTCATCAGTTAAGGATAACCAAATTGGTTTCATGCCACAAAGATCTACAACGGAAACTATCTTTTAGTTAAGGCAATTGATGGAACAATTTCGAGCAAATGAAAAAATTTATATATGGTGTTCCATTGATTTGGTGAAAACATATATTAGAGTCCCCATGAACTTGATTTGGAAGGTTTTAGAAGCAAGAAGGTTCCCCAGGCTTTTCTTTGAACTGATTAAAGATATATATGCTAATGCTAGTACTTGTGTGAAGACTTTGATGGGCAAGACAAAAAGATTTTTCAGTGAAAGTCGATTTACACCGGGGATCTGCTTTGAGCCTTTACCTCTTTGCCCTTGTGATGGATGAATTGACTCACAATATTCAAAATGATACCCTATGGTGTATGCTATTTATAGATGACACGGTGTTGATTGATAATTCTAGGGAAAGAGTTGAGAGTAAGTTGAAATTATGGAGAGATACCCTGTAATCACGAGGCTTAAGGATTAATCGAGCAAATCATACTACATGAAATGTAATTTTAATGAGACCACTTTGAGGGAGAACTCTTTTATCCATTTAAAGAATCACGAGTTGTCACAGAAGGGACATTTTATGTTCCTTGGCTCTATGCTAAATATAGATGGGGATATTGATGAGGATGTTAAGCATAAAATTACAGTTGGATGGCTAAAAGAGCTGCTTTTGGGGTGCTATGTGACAAACAAGTTTTTATGAAATTGAAAGGTAAATTTTATAGGATAGCTATCCTCCTAGCTCTACTTTATGGAATAAAATGTTGGGCAACAAAGCAAATAAATCTTCAAAAAATGGGGGTAACTAAGATGCGGATGTTGAGATGGATGTGTGGAAAAACCCTTAAAGACCGAATTCTCAACAACACTATTGCACAATTAATGGTGATATCAATTGAGGAGAAAATGAAAGAACACGCTTCCATTGGTTTGGGCATGTACAAAGAAGTTGTTCGGATGCTGTTGTTAAAAAATATACTATGCCATTTCGCCAAGGTATTAAAGAAGACGTGATAGGCCTAAAAAAACATGGATTGAGACAATAAGAAAAGATATGAAAAAGTTGGTGCTAAGCACTGATATGATCTACGAAAAGATGAAGTGTAAGGAAAGAATTTGTAACTCAAACATCAATTCTTTGGGATTAGGTGGATGATGATGGTGAATCCATCATGAATTATAGGAGAATAGAAGTATAATAAAAAATTTTAAATCAAACAAAATTAAACATGCATAAATCATTACTTTTCATGTAAACACGTCTAACGAGTTCAATATCTGAGAACCCAAGGAACCCAAGGAACTTTTCATCAAAACACAAATTTCCTTCCATCACAATTCAATAAAAAAACTCATATGAAATCGATTAAAACATGATGTATGCATGCCCTATACACAAATTAACTAAAATATAATGAAGAAAAGGAAGAAAAAAAGATAGAAAAACCAAGCCCTAGTTGTCCCTTCCTCTTCTCCCTAGAAGCAATGTTGCCGGAGGATTTTAGAGAGAGAGGGCCAACCTCTCTCTAGGTTTTATATACTAGTGTCTCTCTAGGTAATTTCTATCGAAAACACTAAAAATCAATAATGATGTGTTTTATTTCCTAACTAAAATTAATTATACTCTAAAATAAAATCCACTTAAGTATTTTACCTGGTCAATTTTTACCAATTAAATAAATAATCAAATAAAAATTTGGCCTGGCTTAAGATCTCACAAACTCATGCCACACAGATGTAAATTTTCAAGTTCATTAGTGAGTTGTTTTATGCAGAGAGCATGTAACGTTCAATATATTGTTTGTTTGCAAATAGTGCCACAAGTCAATTTTGTACCGTGAGTAAATTTTTAGTTCTATATTAATCACACATTCACATTTGGATTTCTTTAATACAAGTACAATATTCATATTGAAAATAAAGTGTTGTTGAAATTTCTTCATAATTCAACCAGGGCATATTGAAAGGAGATTTGTTCAAGTTCCCCTTGGATCTACGTGGGTTGAGGCAGCCATGAGCACATCAGGGTTTGATACTCCAAGAAGGTTTTATATTGACACTGTTCAGGTGAGGAGTATTTTGTGCACTAAGTCATTCCAGCGTCAATTATCAAACTAGCCATTTTTGAGAGAATTTATTATCTTCTTCTTTACAGGTTTTACCATTGAAGAGACCGAAAAGTGGGAGAGAGTTGCCACATTTTCATCTCCTTCTATTAAAAGCTTTACATTTCCTGTTGAAGGTGGCCAGACCATTGAGTTGGCTATTGCCCAATTTTGGTCTAGTGGCATTGGAAGCCACGAGATCACCACCGTTGATATTGAGGTTGGATGAAAAAAATCCTGTGTATTTATCTTTTTTATACAGCTAAATATAGGCTCCTATTGAAATTTGTTAATAGTTCGTTCAAAGATGTTTGTTGGACAAACTGATGATAAAATTGGCACAGTATGTGTTAACTCAAAATTTTACATTATATAGAAGACAAAATTGTTCCTGCACAATAATACTTCAGAAAATATTTCATCTGTTTTTTAAATCATGTTCATTTTCATATAGTCTATTTAACACATATAATAGAGCTTCTCAAATTTTTGCTAGAACTCATATGACTTTGAATTGATATCCTTGACTGATAGGCCTTTCTGGTGCCTTGTGTTGTTTTGCACGTTTCAAGTATGCTGTTGTTTCTCACGTCTATCACTATCAACTACCCTTAGAAATATTAAGTAAATATATTCTTAGCATAATCTTAGAAATAATTTTCTAAAAAATATACACATTGTGAATTGTGTTTTGTACTTTGTCAACATTTTAATTATTGGTAGTCCAAAATGTTCCTGTATCTCAGTTGAACTTTCATGGGATAATTATCAATAAGGAAGAAATAGTTCTTGACGGGAGTGAAGCTCCAGTAAGGATTAATGCCAAAGCTCTATCTACAACAGAAAAACTGATGCCAACTGCTGTTTTAAACAAGGTAAACTATGGCCCCCATTGTCTTCTAGGTGTTTACAGAGTTAAAAATTTAATTCTTTCATTTACTCATTCTTAACTTGTTTATTTCACTTTGACAGATATGTACACCATACCACCCTGTTGATTCCAAACTCGTTTCGCTCTCTGCAGACCGAGACAGATTGTTCTCTGGAAAGCAAATTCTTGCACTGACATTAACGTAGGTTTTAGTCTGTTATATTTGCATCAAATTTTCTAGATGGTCATTCTTTCCAGAGTTACAATTTTTGGTGCCATGTGTGATTTTTTTTTCAGGTATAAATTTAAATTGGCAGATAGTGCAGAAGTAGTACCACATGTGCCTCTACTAAATGACCGAATATATGATAATAAATTTGAGTCCCAATTTTATGTCATTTCCGATACAAACAAGGTTTGTGCCTTAATGATATTCTATTTGTTTTACTTTTACTTTCTCTCTCTCTCTCTCTCTCTGTCTTTGCAATCTTTGACTTCTCTAAGGATGGTATCTCTGATACTTTTCTCCAGCGTGTGTATGGACTGGGTGATGTCTATCCAAAGCTTGTGAAGCTTCCTAAAGGGGACTATACAGTACAATTTTACATAAGGTGTGAATCATTTATTATTCATGCTAATAAAATGATGTATTTTCATTTATTGTTATATTATTTCAACAATTATCTCATGTTACCAGTTGAAATTATTAAAAAAATGGAAGGTTAGTTAATCAGTTTGATTAATTAGGCAATCAATAGATTTGCCTACACTTTTATTCTTAAAAATTAGACACTTTGAAAATTGCTATGGTTTTAAATTTTTATATGAACTAGACTGATAACATCTAGCTGATATTGAGGAGCCAGCTAACAGCAGTAATTTAAATTCAACACATAGAAATCATTCAAACAAAAACAAATTTGTAACAGTGTAAATGACAGTATATTTAGAAATTAAAAGTGCAGTTCAGTGGCCTTTCCGATATAAAATCTGATGAGCATGGGTATTTAAATAAAATATAAGGAGGTAGAAGCAAGAATCGAGAAGATTAACATGCTACGCTCTTTGTCAATAAGACAGAAAACAGTAGAAAACAACAATGGGGAGAGGGAGGGGAACAATCAGATCTTGAGTCCCTCCCGACTTGAATAGTCCCTCAACATTAGCCGCTGATGCTCGAGTGAGATGGATCCGATGCCATGTTGAAATTTTTTAAAAATGGAAGCTTATGTGATCAGTTTGATTACTGTCATCTTATTTATAGACCATGTGTGATTACTTTAGAAATTTGAATATGAAATGAACTTACTAAAAGCTTGTAACCTCCTTCCAACTTCATAACAAACATAAGATTGAACTCAAATAAGCATAAGACCATGGCTTGAAGTTGATCTTATCTTTAATAATGCCGAGGGAATTATTTGAAAAGGTATACTTTTACAATTGTATCAAAACTTCAACTCATTTTGCTCTCTTTGATTTGGAAGGTTGTGACAAGAAGGTCACCAAGTGTAAAAGAAGTCTATTTTGTTTTTAGTGGGTTTTGTTTAATCAATTTGATTGTGAAAACAAGCTATCTATGCTGTAAAAATCCACATGCATGAAATATTCTTTGAAAACCTACAAATAGTACATGTATAATATTTGCAATAGTGGAGTTCTTGCTACAAAAATCATTGTAAAATGTTTCTTTCTGATATGACAGTTGAGGGAACTACTCTTCCATATTTAACATTGTTCCTTATGCAGGCATGATAATGTACAATACTTGGAGAAGATGAAACAGTTAATATTGTTCATTGAAAGAAATCTAGAGGATAAGGTAAATTCAGAAGCAGGAAGCTATGTTCCATTTATTCTGTTCCGTATATTTTTTGGATTTTCTCAGCCATGACTTAATGCCAGCCTATTTTGATAATGATCTATTTTGTTTCCCATTTTTGCTGCACCCATCTTCTTTTTTTCCTTCTCCCCATCTTTTTATCTGCTCATTTTTTATAGTTACAGTTTGGCCTAAATTGCATGCAGGAAGCCATTCGGTTGAGTTTCTTTTCTCAGCCAGATGGACCAATAATTGGAGATGGTGGATTTAAGTCCTCAATTTTAGTCCCAGGGTAAGTTGCTGAAAAGCTTATTTTTTACTGTTCTGCCTGTTGGTGATTATTCTACTTTGGTGTTGCTTGTAGGAAATCAGAAGCGTTTTTTGTGGGCCCTCCATCTAAAGACCAACTTCCAAAGGTCTTTCTTTTTCTTAAATTTGCGTTAAAGTTCCCGTAAAGCGTATTATTTCTGTTTATTTGACATATTAGTGGATATCTTGTAGAACTGTTCCCACGGATCTCTGTTACTAGGAGAAATATCTTATGGAAAGCCATCAACTGTCACTAAACAGGGAAACCGGCCACAGGATCGCCCTATAACTTATAAGATTAAATATTTATTTCCGCCAACAAAGGTCCAGATTACTTTTCTCTTCTGAAATTTCAATGAAATTTATATTGTTGACGCAAGAGAAGAGAAAGCTTCAATGCCATTAATCTTATGTGGTTGGGCATTTTTTCTTGTTGAGTTAAATATCTATAAAAATGCGAATTGCTAGCCTCGGACTAATAATGATATTTCTTGTTTCTTTATGCACTTTACAGTTAGATGATGACAAAGCAAAATTTACTTCTCCTTGCGTCAAAAGTGTCTCTGAGCGTTTGGAAGAGGAGGTATTTGCATCTTCAGTTGCTACATGGTGTGGGCATTGTCATAGGAATGTATGATGGAGGCTGATGAGGCTGCATGAATTCTCTAAATGCTGATATCTTTCTTCCAAATCAGGTCCGGGATACCAAAATAAAATTTCTTTCAAGTCTGAAACAAGATACTGAAGATCAGATTAAGTCATGGGAAGAACTTTCAGATTCTTTAAAGGTAAAAGTTCCATTACCTAAGTTTATTGTTTCCATGTCAGAGCTTAAGCTATGTGAGGGTGAGTACGGGGAATGAAATCGGGGAACAAGCTTAGCTTGTTCAATTTGTGGTGTCAAACCTAATGGATGTATTATCAGATGAATGGGCTCTGTTGGTAGACTTAGAAGAGAAATTACTACATTCAGTTCTTTCAGGGATGGAATGACATAAGGGCGCAACATGCTCATTATGAAATCAAGGATCTGAATTGAAGAGATCAAGGTTGGTCATAATGTGTATACATAAGTAGCTTTGACTTGATTTGGAGATGAAGTGTAGAGCAGTACGCTGTTAATTTATTCAGGTTACTCTAGCAAACACCTTAGAGATTGTTGGAAGGAAAGTAGAAAGTAGGAAAATAAGTCAAGGAGATGAGAATGATTTTGTGAATAGGAAAGACAACCAATGAATGATGAAGAACTAGGAAGGAAATAATCTATTAAAAACAGAGATTGTGCACTGCAATATAAGGGGTTAAGTGGGAGAGGTAGGGTGAGAATAATATGAAAATTAAGAAGAATATACTGGTGAATCACCTTGAAGTGGTACTAATCAAAGACATGTATAATAATCTTTTCTTTGTGCTACTCGAATGTATTTGCAGTCAGAATATCCAAAGTACACACCCTTACTTGCCAAGATATTGAATGGGCTTCTGTCCCGGAATCCAAAAGATGATGAATGCAGCTACTATGAGTCGGTAAGGTTTTATATGCTTGATATATCAGTGGAGCATGTTTTATACCTCATCTATTAGCTTTTTTTTAAGTTTAATTGTGGTGTATAATATTTTACAAATTCTATACTCCTATTGTTTGACTGCTTATCTGGAATTCTTGATTAGTGGGACTTTGTTCCCATTTTTTGGATTAGATAGAACAGCATAATCATTACAGTTTGTCCATATCTCTCTTTAAAAGAATAAAGACTTAAACATGTAGCATATCTTAGAAGTAAGAGACTACTGTTATTAGTATATGTCCATACATTTTACTGCTGCAAATTGCCAACCTCAAACTCCCACATCACTGCTGTTCTCTACACCATCCCTGCGGTAGCATAAACCTTCTCCCTTTCTTTTCCGGGTTGGTAAAGGAAGAGCGAAGCTTCCTCATCTTGTTGTACCCTTTTAACCTTTGGTTTTCCATAGTACTGGGTGGGGGATCCTGCACCATTTAAGGTGGGGGAGTGCAACTGGCTGGAAGGTTATATAGCACTAACCTTGAAGAAGGCATGCTAATACTCAGAATCTAAATAAAGTGTGTGAATTCAGATGATCTAACCACTTGTCCCAAAACCTCAAACTATTAGGATAGGGAACTACTTAATATTTTGTTTAACACACCCCTTACGTGCAATCAAATTTTTAAGGATTAGCACGTGAATAAATCATAAACATAGGGCAAATAATCCATTTGGGCACAACATAGGGCAAATTAATATTTCTAGAGCCATATGTTGCCAATGGAATTTGAAACTCCTGCTCTATGGCTCTTATGTCATGTAAATTTAGATGGTCTAACCATTTGTTCAAAAAGCTCGAGCTGTTAGGAAAGGGAATCACTTAATATTTACTCTAACAAAGTGTAGCGAGGAAAATCCCTTGCTAACCTTTTTCTTACATTGTGTTTTTTGTGTATTCAAGATGGTACGGGGAGAATTTTTTAGATAATATTTGAAAGTTATTTTGTACACTTTTTTTTCTTAAGTTGGCTGTTTGAGTTATGAAAAATAATTTTACATTTGAGCTTGTTGTCCACAGATTATCAATGCAGCAAACGAGGTTATTGACAGTGTTGACAAAGATGAGTTAGCAAAATATTTCTCAGTAAATACTGATCCAGAAGATCTTGAAGCAGAGGTATGATATAAAGAGGAAAGAATTGCTGTGCTTTAGATGTTACTGGTCACCCCCCTTACTGCACTTTATATTTACATAAAGTGGGTTGATAAATTCGCCATGGATCCTATTCTGCTTTCCCTCTTATTCGAAGACGAATTTTCTGTACTCTATTCATCAAACCCCCTTTTCAATCTATAGAAATCTTTTGTTTAGTGTTCATCTATTTGCCTTTTTATCTCATGCACCTCTCCAAATCATTTTGCTTATTTACCCACATCCGTGCTTGCTCATTTTAGTTGTTCATCTAATGCTAATATTTGTGATATGCTCACTTGGTTGGTGGCCCCCTCATCATTCTCATTTTTGCTTGTCATCATCACTCAAAATTTTGTATTGTCTAGTGAATGAGTCGAACAGTATATTACTTAGAGGTGTGAATAGCCGGCCCGATCTGTCCCTTTTGTGTGTGTGTGTGTGTGTGTGCCAGGATAGGAATGCCTGGGTGCCTCCATTGCCACTTCTATTCTCTGTTACCCAAAGATTGCTGTATTGACCTGACTCTAAAAATAGTCATGATTATGATTTTATTTTAACTTCCAATTCTGTGAACTAAGTAGTTTACTGCTGGAAATGGTTCTTATTGCTAATGCACAATCGGTTTTGTAGAAAATCAAGAAGAAGATGGAAGCTACCCGGGATCAGTTAGCTGAGGCATTATATCAGAAGGGATTAGCTCTGGACACACTTGAATCTCTAAAGGTGCATTGCGAATGTGGAATTCTTGCATTTTCCAATTTATTTACTGCCCAAGATAACTCGTTTACTTACTATACCCCATTAAAGAAATTCTTGTGTCTTGTATCATCACATTCATTTCTTATCAATCAAAATTGTTCTACATAGCATCTAGAAGATTACGTGAAAGAACTTAGAACAAGTGAATAACATCTTCAGAATGGCAGGGAGAGGCATTTCCTTTCTAGAATTTAGGCAAATGTCAAGGAAAAATTTTGGGCAGATAAGGAGAGTGTCTCCTGGATGGCATAACATAGAAGATCTGGCAGCTCAGTTTACTAACCTTTTTTGTAGATCTTATGCAGTGGGTAAATGTAGGTTTTACTTTTCGCATTGATAGGAAACAGGAAGCATGAATCTTTTTAATGTGATCCCGTTTGAAAATCTGGGGTCCAAAAAGCGCTGGACCCTTGTTTGTTAGCCTATCTAGCAAGTGCAGTTAATGGGATCCTTTTACATTTTTGGACATCATATAACTGAGGTGATGCCAGCTAAGCCCTTTTTGGAGAACTCTTATTTATACTTGATGGTGATGTATTCAAACAGGATGAAAAGGTTTCAGAAGATGAGGCTAGGCCAGATAGCCGTGATTCCTCTAAACCATTTGAGCAAAACTTTAAAGAGTTACAAAAGTGGGTGGATGTGAAGTCCTCCAAATATGCTTTGCTCTTGGTTAAGCGTGAAAAACGCAGTGGCAGGCTGGGAACCGCTCTCAAGGTATGCATGCAGTTTTATCCCTGTTTAATTTTTAGTTGTGCTTGCAATTGGCCTCCTGGCATTTGATGACTCTATAGGATGCTGGCCGAAATAAAGTTCACTAAGACTTGACAGCTTTTATTATCGTGTTACAGGTGCTGAATGATTTGATCCGAGATGAGTCGGAACCTCCAAAGAAGAAGCTGTATGAATTAAAAATCAGCTTGATTGATGAGTTAGGTTGGCCTCATATAGCAACTTACGAGAGACAGTGGATGCATGTGCGTTTTCCTTCGAGTTTACCCCTTTTCTGACGTTCCATTTTGTGTGGCTGCTTGCAAACTAGACTTGGCATTAAGGTTCAGCGGGGGCAAAATAACATTAAACAATTTATAACTTGACAATGCGTAGGATCTGACTGTTTAATCTTGCGACTTTTGACGCTGTAATCCTGAAAGAAAACTAGACCTTTTATTGTGTAACTATTATCAACTGCCTTTATTCTTCCCGAGTAATAAGTATCAACTTTAACCGCCTTTACCTGGGCCCTTTGTATTATCACTGAAGCGGCTCTAAACTTATGAGGACCCCCTTTTATCTCTTGTAACCACGACAACATTGCTTTTTATGTCGCGGATTAGTTCTTTTTGTTTCTTTTCTTCTCGATCAGCGGAGAGCAGCTGGTTCGCTCCGACTGAACTGGCTTTTCAAAATAATGTTTGGAGGCTTAAATTTGACACCGAGTGAATTCGAATTTTTTCAAAACCAAACCGAATTGAATAGAAATATTTTGATTCTGTTTGGTTCGGTTTGAAGAGAATTGAAATTATTGAAATTTTAATAAAATTGATTATTACTTTTTTAATAAGCAAAGTTATAATGTAATTTAATTGTTATAATCAAATTTAAAAGTATTCTATACTTTTAAATTTGAACATCGAATAAAAGTGGCTCCTGTAAACATATTAAATAAAATTTGAACATGTTTTAGTGCCTTAGAAAATGATATATATATATATATATATATATATATATATATATATATTAAAAGTAGAGTATAAGTAGGACGTTGATAAAATTTTATATTTTTTTAACATTATTGTGATTTATTTTTAGATTTTGAGAAGTTGCACTAATTAATAAATTATTTAAAATTTAATTTTATTATAATTATTTTGATAATTAAAATAAAAAAGTTAGAAATATTTGATTGAGTTAAAATTTTATAATCACCTTTATTATTTATTTATTTATGTGAATTCTGAATGATGGGATTTATTAAATTACTCAAAATAAAAGGTGTAGCTTATGTATATAAAATTCAAAAATTAATAATAGCTCACATTAAACATAAATAGTAAGTTTTTTAAAAAATATATCATTTTTTCAACTAGTTTTGGTTCAGTTTAGTGTTGAAATATAATTTCCTGCACCTATAAAATTACAAAAAATTTAAACCAAATTGAACTAAATATAACCGAAATGAACCTAACAATCGGTTAATTCGGTTTGGACCGAAATCCACTCAGCCCTTTGTGAGCCCGACTAAGATATGGATGTAGCTTAGTTGTGGGAGGAAGTTATAGCTGACACTCCGTTGTGAGTTGGGTCGAGTCTTGGCTTAACAAGTGAAGATAATGTGGACATTTAAGTGTAATTTGACATGATCTTTGTCTTAATAAAAACTTAAGAAGAATAAACTCTTCCAAGGTTTAATTACTTTATTTGTCATTAGATCCAATAAATACTCATTAATTGTTAAATTTTTAAAATTATTATAAAAGGAATTTAATGGGTGTGAAATGCACGAAGAGTTTATCCTTTTTCATTTTATAAAATGCTTTAATAACACTTTACAAATAATTGTAGCCATAAAACATTATTTTATAATTTTGATCATTTTTATTATTTTAATAACAAAAAATGTATGCTACTTTTTTTAAAATATTTTATATAAAATTTTCCGTTCAACGACTTAAATATAGCCAATGAGAAAGGCTACAAGTGGTTAGCTAGTTCACCGATTGTTTTAGATTAAATTGAAAAAAATTATTAAATATTTATTATTATTAAAATAATAATAAATTTAACCAAATTTTTATAGTAGTGCTAGAAATTCATGTCGTTATTATTTTTCTAATTTACTGTTTTATTAAAGATAATTGTTTATTTTAAAAAATAAAAATATAGCTATGTTGATCAATATAAATAAAAAATATTATCATGATTATTATATTTGACTATATATTTGTAAAAATTTGTTTTAAAGTAAATGTAAGGTATAAGAGAAACCAAATTTGTGATTTCAAGGGTTTTATTTTTATAAAATTATATAATTTAAGTTAAATTATTTTGACTACCAATTATTTAGTCGGGAAATTGGTCAAAGTAATAATAATAATAATAATAATAATAATAATAATAATAATAATAATAATAATAATATAATACTAATACTAATAATAATAATAATAATAATAATAATAATAATAATAATAATAATAATAATAATAATAATAATCAAAGTTAAGAAATGGGAAAACGCGAGGGAGGTAAATGCAAAAGCCAACTAAAAGGGGGAAGTCACTAAGTTTCACCGTATCGTTTGCCGAGCACGGAGTTGCCGGTCAGTCTCTTCCCCCAGCTCTGATCGCACAAATGGGGAAGCGGCGTCTCATCACCACCGACGACGACGGCGACGCCGCCGCCGGCCCCCATTCCAGGCGGGATTCCTCTCCGTCCGACGGCAGGAAGAGGAGGAGGGGCCATGACGAAGAGGCGGTCGGGGAGGGCGCCTAAAGGCGAGGACGGCGAGGGGGAAGAGGACGAGGCGATCCCCAAACCTATTGGGGAGGTTGTCAAGGTTTCTGGGAAGGGGAAAGGCAGGAAGAGGCACTACAAAAGCTTTGAGTACGATGGAAACCAATTTGAACTGGTATTTGATTTTTTTTTCTCTTTCTTTTTTTTCCCATTTGTTTTGAAAAAAAAAAGATGTTTTTTATTTCAATAAGTTAGAAGTGAATGTCCCTTTTTTTACAAACGCGCATGTTCGTGCGGTCTTAAAGTTTGCATTTTTACGTTTGTTCAGAGCTTAGATTACCGTACTCTTTGTTATTCGAGCAATATTGGTAAATTTGTTCTTTTGTGGCAGGAGGATCCCGTTCTTCTCACACCCGAGGGAGAGTGTCAGAAACCTTATGTCGCTATTATAAAGGTACTGGCCTATGACTCCATTTATTGAAGTTTGCAAAAGTAAATAAATAACTCTAATAGAAATATGTTGGCCTGATTATGCTTGTGTTTTTGACCCTATGGTAGCCATTTAGCTCACTGAATTATTTTGTCAAGTATTATTTATTATGAAGCTGTGCCTATATAAGGATATTAATTGGTTACGGCATGTGCTTAGGAAATTCATTCGTATAAAATTCTGAAATTTTTTATAGCTATTATGCGATTTCTTCTAGTGTCTGAATTGTGCTCAGTTTTCTGCTTTTTTTTTAAAAAAATAATAATAATAAGTTGCCCTCTTGTTGTTAGATGCATCTTCCACTGTGGGAATTTAACACTTGGATTCAATTTGCTTTAAAGGTTTAAAAGTGCTGGAGTATCTGTATATATTTTAAATGTCAGTCGCACTACGATGTTTGTGGATAATTTTGATGGTGCTGTGCTGTTGTAGTAGTTGTTTGGTGGCATAGCTGATTGAATAAGACATGCAACGTTTTGATTTTTGGAAGGCCTAAAATTTTTGTTGGCTTATTTCAATCATCAAGTCTTGCTTTTTTGTGTTTTCCGTGAATGTTAAGGTTTTCGTGAGTTCTATACTACAATATATTGGTCTTTATTTAAATTGGACTGTACATTTATAGCACTCATGCAACAGAAACTGAAATATGCGTTAGATACTCTAAACATCAAAGGTGTGTCTTGGTTTGGATGTTCCAAATCTTGTAGTTTTAGATATGTTCTAGCATACCTTTTTTCTCCTTTTTTGTGAACGAATCTTGGCATTTGTTTTTTTGTCTCTTTTGAATGATAACTGCCACGCCACAGTTTAAAACTGGCTGTGCCATTTATATAATAATTTCAAATACATCCCAAATCCCACGTTTCTTACAGTGTTTATGGAGTGATTGCTTTCCTTATTATCTTTAGCTGCTACTACAGGTGTTATATTGGTGTTTGATGAATACGCAAGTTTTTTATTTGTTCTTCTATAAGCTTATGCCTCATTGCCCTCGTTTTCTGCTAGACTTCCTATTTGCCTTCATAGAATAAAGAGTATTTTGATTTTGTAGTGATTTTTTTTATCACTTAAGTTTTCTTGGTGATTTATTCTCTATTGAAAGTTGTGCTAAGAACAGCATCTAATTGTGGAACATGCCAATTTGTTTCTGCATGTTTTCATACTATCACTTTTAGCTTTTTAATATTCAAAGTAACCAAAACCTCATGCTTCTGATCCCAGCCTAGCAGGGTAAACTACAGGTGAAGATGATGTCAAGATGTTTTTTCTTATTGATTTTTCAGGATATAACTCGGGGCACAGATGCTAATATGTTGGTTACTGGTCAGTGGTTTTACCGACCTGAGGAAGCTGAAAAAAAGGTGGTGGTAACTGGGAATGCTCTGACACTAGACAGCTGTTTTACAGTTTTCATCGTGATGATGTTCCAGCTGAATCTGTAATGCACAAGTGTGTGGTTCACTTTGTTCCTCTTCACAAACAACTTCCAATACGCTCACAGCACCCTGGCTTTATTGTACAAAAAGTTTATGATACTGTTGAGAGAAAATTATGGAAACTTACTGATAAAGATTATGAAGACAACAAGCAGCATGAAATTGATCTCCTAGTGCAAAACCCGACAGCGTATTGGCGAGCTTCCAGATCTTGAACTGGAGGACGGTTCTGGTGAGCAAGAGGATCAACTGAAAAGCAAGAGGATCATAAAAAAGAAAAACATGGCACCAATTGATGTTTCTAGGGAAGATGACAGTATTACTAACAGAGCTGAGCAGTTAATGAAATCTGAAACCCCTGGGAGCTGCATAAGTGAAGCCTCAGAATTTTATGCTATTTTGACAAGTTGCAAAGCACTCACATGTGAGACATATCGTGACAAATGCTTGGTAAAACTCCTTGAAGCAATGAAAATTGCATGCAAGGAAAACAATGGGAAAGAGAACGGTGAAAAGTGTGGCAATGAGAATTCAGCACGCAAAAATGGTGCTGACTTGACATCAGAAACTTTTGATGAGAAGTTGAAGGTTAGCAGGTCTTCTAGTTTTTGTTTTTGTTTTGTTTTGTTTTTTTTCTTTCTTTCTTCTCCTTTTTAATGATTTTGCAAAATGTTTTTGCCCCCTATCTCTTTTCAGGATAAGGTGGAAGACAAAGAGTGATTTTTCGTAATGTTTTATGATCACTATGTATTGTTAAGCAATATAACTTTTATCAATCGCTGAAAGCTAGCAGGAAAACTTTGTCAAGATTTTGCCCTTTTTTCTTACATGGATCATGTCATAGATCCCAGATTCATTTCCATGTTCCTGTCTCGCTTTTGGGATAAGGTTGAAGAAGAAGAAATTGTAATCTTGGCGTTATCTTTTGTAGGACCAAACTTCCTCGCATAGTTTTGCAACTTATCATGTTTGTCTTTCGTTTTGTGTCGCATAGTTATATGGAAAATTTTGACCCGGTGAATGATTAATGTTGATTTTTGTCACAGTAAATGCTTTGGTGGATGCAGATTTTTTATTGCTTTCTTTCTCTGCTGTTTCTAACGGTCTGGTCTCTATTAAATTCATTCATGTAAGAATTACAATGCTAGATACTGATTTATCTATTCGCTGTGTTTTTCCCATAGATGGCATATGTGATGAAAACTGTGTTTAGTAACACAGCTTGGTGGTGTGTAGGGTGATGCAAAACTTCAGTGGCCTGATTCTGCTGTATCTGCTGCAACTGCTTTGGAGAAAGCTTGCAACGAAGCTCTTGGTTCAGATTTTCAGAAGTATAACCAGAAAATGCGGCAATTATGTTTCAATCTCAAGGTTGAATTTGAGTTTTAAGGCTAATTGACAGCACTGGCGAACTTTTATGATTATTCTTATATTTGGTTTATTATTCCACATGTTATTTGTTGTTTATAAGACGTTTAAATTTATATCCTGAAACAGAAAGGCATTGTGGTATTATAACTCATAGAGGTAAAACAGCTGAGCAGTGACTGAAGTTTTATAGTGTAAGAACAAGTCAAATCATGGGAAGACTCTTCTTTTGTTTGTGACGTCTGATTGGAGAGCTGCACATCTGGTCCTGGGGGCCGAAGTTGTCTATGCATGTTCAGTAGCTGTATAATAATGTTCATTCTCTCCTAGTAAATTAATTTTGAAATGAAATTAAGATTCATCAGGTGCAGCCGACACTGTTACATGTCAGACAGTCTATTTGTTGAACCTTTCAGAGAAACATCTGCATGTGGCTTTATTCTCAAAGATCTGAATGTGTAGATATTTTTTTGCAGAGGAATGTGCTATTGGCTAGACGCTTGCTGAAGAAAGAGTTGGAACCCTCTGTTGTGTTGAATATGTCGCCAAATGAATTGAAGGTAGTGTCCTTGCACCAGTGGCTAGTGTTGCTCCTGTAGATTTTAGAGTTTATGTAGTTTTCATATTTCATAATTTGTTTCAGTGGAATTATAGTATGTGTTAGACTTAAGTTTCTTTAAGCTTTTCTCTAAATGTAAGTGATTTTCTATGTTATGAATGAGTTTATTAATTTGACTAATAAGGATTTTGCATCAATTTGACTATATTGGTGGTTGTTTATTTTGGAGAGCTTGTTCGATGTGCAGGATGGTTTAACTGTGGATGAGAGATCAACAAAGGAACCCGAGGAGCAGGGAAGCATGCAGGTCAACATTTTTAATTTCAACTCTGCATCTGCCAGGAATATATTCGTGTTCACTTGGGTTAACGCTAAATATGTATGTGATGATATGAACAGATGACAGATGCTCTTTGCAAAAGATGCATGGAAAGAAAAGTTAGAGTCGCAGATATAATCCAGGCAGGAGGATCTGCTGATCGTTATTTGGTTCGTATTCAACAAGTTCATTTTTTATTTTTGCCCTCTATTTCTAAATTTTCCTGCAAATCAAAGTAGCGTTGAATTGCAAGTGTAGAATTTTCTATCGTATGTTATGTGTCTGATGAAAATGTGTACATGCAGTTAGAGTGCATTGCTTGCGGGAACAGTTGGTATTCCTCCAGGGATGCTATCTCTTCGCTCACTATTGACACTCCAAAACCAGCTAATAATGTAGGAACTGCTCCTCTGGCCACGACCAAGTTTGAAGCTGTGGAGAAGAACTTATCGAGTCCTCGAGATTCAGAAAAGCAGACACATGGAGACATTTTCCAGAAGGGTGCCGCAGCAGGGCAGAAACCTGCATTGGAAGCACAGAGATCTTTCAACAAGTCCGAAACAGATGCACCCGAAACTGTGACAGGGGAAAACACTTGAACAGAAAGCACGCTGAAGCATTCTGCAGTTTAATAGGGGCTTTCGAAGCGAGTGAAGATAGTTTTTCCGTGGTAGATCAGTTTAACAAGAGCCATCTAGTGGAATGTATAGAGAGACCATTTGATCTAGTTTAGAGACTTCCTTATAGTGTTTATAGTTAATGCTATCTGTATTTTTATCTATTTGAGAAAAAAGGATGATATAAAGATGGGAGCCGCTTCAGCACGAAATCGGTGCAGCACTACTCTTATCTTTTATTCTTGTATAGAAATAAAAAAAGGTTTTTCCTGTGATATGAAGCAAAAAATAAAACATACAATGAGGACTGTTACTGGTGCTATGTAAAAGCATGGTCGAAATGGAGATATGGACGGATTTGGTGAATTCGTCTAGCATTTCAGTGCCCAGACATCCTTTTCCTAACTTTTCCCAGAAAAGTGTCAAACATGGAAAAACAGGCCTTTTTTGTCAGCTTAGACATCCTTTTCCTCAAGAGGTCGGAAGTCGTGGAAAAGGCTCGGGCTCAAGCGCTTATCCCTTTTTACCCCTTCCTCTTCCCCCTCATTTTCTTCTTCCTCCTTTCTTCCTGTGCCCTCTTGTTCATCCCTGTTTTTTTTTAAAAAAAAACCCCCTTTTTTGGTCTTAGGTAACGTGGGTGGCCATATGACTGGAGCGAAGACAATAAATCAAACATGCCTAACGTGGGGGTGTGGCTATATTAGCTAAATAGATTTGTTTGAAAAAAAATATAAATTGATTTTCTAAGTCTCTTTTTGTTCTAGATTTGATTTAATTTCAGATTTTATTATCTACAAATACAGATTTAAGTCTGTTTTGTGGGAAAATTTTAATTTTTTAAGTGTTTGTATCACGTTGATTTTACACTAAAGTTAATTATCACCTTGTATCTTGTTCGTGGTATAATTTGTGTGAAATCCGGTATAATTCGTGGCTTTTGATCATTATATATGACAAATGAGGGTAGTTTTGGCGCGTCTTTGCATTTAAATTATTACGAATTTGTAGATACGGGATATATTCTTAGTAATACTACAAGAAATGACATTTCCGGCATGTCCTGTTGGACATGATGTCTAAGTTGTCTTATGGATACGAGGCCAATGTCATTTCCAATCATGTCTAAGACGAGTAACAACCGGCCTTAAGCATTTGCTAAAATTGGCATTGCTTAAATTTTCTACATTAAATCTAGGGGGTGCTAATCGAACAAGCGAGTCAAGTTTAATTTGTATTCAAACTCGGTTCAAATAATTTAAAACTCATTCGAACTTGACTCGAGATTATACGAGTTTTAAACATATATATTTGAGTTCGACTCAAATATCTTTTATTTATTCGAACTCGACTCAAACTCAAATACACTTAAACTATTTAATTTTTTCGAGCTCGAACCCAGCTCATTCGTGAGCTCGACGAACGAGTTCGAAAACGGTTCGATTAAAAGTTAAAAGTACCTTATTTAACCTCGAGGTCATCAACTTGAATACTTACCATCTCAACTACCTCACTTCTTTGTTATTATATTGCATATATATATATATATATAATAATATAAAAGCTATATTATTATATTATTTTTATCGAGTCGAGTTTGAGTTATAACCGAGTCGAGTCAAGTCGAACACGACCTTGCGAGTTCGAGCTCGAGCATTTAAATATCGAGTTTTGAGTCGAGTCAAACCGAGCCGAACGCTAAATACTCACAACCTGACTCGCTCAATTAGCAACCCTAATTAAATCCAGCATCACGTATGAACCACACGAAACCTTAATTTAGTGTAAAAACCATGATTTTTATTACAAGACTCGAACCTAAATATTATGAAATAAATATCGATGAACCAATATGGTTGGTTATTAAGTCGACAGGTCATAGTTCGACTTAAGTCACCTAGCAAATACCTATTCATGAATAGATGATGGGGTGTGAGAATTTAATGAAGGGGCTCGTTGAACCTAGGAAATATCTATGGATGATGGGGTATGAGAATTTAATGGAGGGAATGGTTGAAGTGTATATATATGCAGGAGGAGGGGATCGTTGATTGGGGGGGGAACATTTTCCTAGCTGTCAAATTCTTCTTGCCTCCTCTCTCGTCCCAGGCGACCTCCCTATTTCTGCGTGAATATTTCGTCTCTCATCTTATTTGTTTCCATTAGGATTCTTGCATGCAAGGTTTGTTGGAGATGCCCTGCTAAGTTGCTAGATCCCTAGCGTCTTATGCATGAGGTTCTTGTTGATTGCTTAGTATGAACTGCTGCGAGTCTTTGGGGTCGGGTGTTTGTTTTGTTGTGGGTGTGCTGCTTTGCCTCATCTTTCGATTGGCAAGAATTGTTGGGATTCTTTGAATTGCTTAGTTATTTTATTAATGGACATGTCAGAATGGACATGTCAGAATGGACATATTAGAATAGACCTGACAGCCAATAATGGACATGTCAGAATGGACCTGACAGCCAATAATGGACATGTCAGAATGGACCTAACAGCCAAAAATGGACATGTCAGAATGAACCAGACAGCCAAAAATGGACATGTCAGAATAGACCTGATAGCCAAAAATGGACATGTCGGAATAAACCAGACAGCCAATAATAGACATGTTAGAATATGACCAGACAGCCAATAATAGATATGTCAGAATGGACCTGATAGCCAATAATGGACATGTCAGAATGGACGTGACAGCCAAAAATGGATATGTCAGAATGGACGTGACAGCCAAAAATGGATATGTCAGAATTGACCTGACAGCCAAAAATGGATATGTCAGAATAAACCTGACAGCCAATACTGACAAATCTCAAAATGACCTGGGAGACCACCTAATCTCAGAATGAACTCGGAAACAAACTTTTAATCTCAGAATGACATGAGAGCCTATAGAACTACATTGAGCTTGATCCCGACATGGGTACGTAGGCTAATCAAGATTGTGTGATTTTAGCTCACTTAAGTAAGAATGAAAGTATGGTTGGTGGTTCTTTTACATACTTAGGGTAAGAGAACGGATAATAAATTGGACTTTCTTTTATTTTCTTGTGTTATACATGTGGCTTTGGGAAACGATCCAAGACTGTGGAACTATTATTATTATGTCTTGACTAACCATAATTTAGTTTGAATGAGTCATATTTATGGTTTTAATAGAAATCATGTAACATATAAGTAACGCCCGGACCGGTTAGGGCTGGTCGTTACAGGGTTGATTTGGTATAATTTCGAGTAACGCCTAGCCAGCTAGGCACACAATATTATGAAAAATGGCGGGTCGTTACATTTAGTTTCTGCGTATCATCACAAAATCTACTAATCACCTCAACTTGGTTGTACAGTTTGCACCACCCAGTGATTAGTATATCATATGTTGAAGAGTTTGGGGGCACACCTCGTCTGCTCATTTCATTCATTAATTCATTCGCCTGATCCATCATGCACACTTCACAAAAATCAGCCATAAGAGTGTTGTAAATGCCAACAGTGGGCACAAAACCTGCCCTCACCATTTCACAATATAACCGAACACATTCCCTCTTGTTGCCCTTCTTGGCATGGCCGGCAATCAAAATGTTGCAAGTACTAGGGCTGGGCACTAGGTCTCTACTTCCCATTTCAGCAAATAATTCATTTGCCTCTTGCATTAACCACCATCTGATAGGCCAGTAAGAAGCGAATTATAGGTTAGTGTGTTTGGACAAATTCCTTCGTCCAGCATTTGCTTGCAGGTTGCAAATGCTCTCTTTATGTGGCTACCCTTACAGTACCCAACTATCAGCGAGCTGTAAGTGTTAACATCTGCTCTCATTCCTCTTCCTAACATATCTTTCAATGAACTTGTTGCTTTTCTCGTCATCCCAAGTTGGCACAAAATGTTGATAGGAGTATTATAAATTGTTGAATTGAGTTGAATTCCCATTGCAGCAAGTTTCTGATGCATTTTAAAGGCAGAATCAACTTCACCACTCTTGATACATGCACGTATTATGACACCATACGTCGAAGAACTCAAGCAAGTATCAAGTTGAGCCATTTTATGCAACAAAGCAACCGCTTGCTGCACATCCCCGGCTTCACATAGCCCTTGAATGACTGTGTTATATGTTATTATATTAGGATGCAGACCATAGTCTTTGATCCCCCTCATAATCTCCAGAGCTTCTTCCAGTTTCCCTTCTCTAATCGATGCACTGATCTTGGTATTATATGTTTCCTGATCTGGAGCAAGACCTAGATATTCTATTTCTCGCAAATATGTTTGAGCTTCTTTCACCTTACCCGCTCTAAGAAGGCAGTTAATGAAAACATTATAAGCCACCACATCAACTAAATTGTTTTTCATAATTTTTACCCCGATACTAAAAGCTGCAGATGAGTTTCCCGTTTTGAACAGGCCATCCATTAGGGAAGTGTAATTATAGCATTCAGGTGATATTCCATTTACTACCATATCTTCAAACAAGTCCTTTGCTTCTTCCATTCTACCATTTTTTCTCAGTATATTGAATACTATGTCAAGTAAAATATTGTTTGGCTCAATCTTTTGAAGGGTCATCATTTCCTCATACATTTCTTCAAAAGCTTCAATTTGCTTTGCTGCCTTAAAACATCCATTTATTAGTGCCCCATATGTGATTACATTTGGTGGGATGCTTCTTGCTTCCATCTCCCGCATTACCTTCATAGCTTCTTCTAACATACCTCTTCTGGCATACCCATTCACAACACTAGAGTATGTAACCTTGTTTCGAACTAACCAACTTTTAGACAT